>JAMKCH010025708.1:0-19321 GCA_023653785.1 Ophioderma brevispina | reverse complement strand
CCAAGTTACATCAACGTAGCCCTCACGGAACTCCAGATAAATCGTACACAATGTTGACATTTTCTGTGCAATATTGACCTTTTTCCCTTGACCTTTTTCCCCTACCCCCTGACAGACCCAGGGAGGACCCTGGGGGTATGAATTACATGGTTAGTAGGGGGGTTCCCCCTCCTACAATATACCCAAGTTTGGCTACTCTAGCTCATCCAGAAAAAAAGATATGCCCAAATGTTCCAGGGTTAACATTTTTATCACGGACATACATACATACATACATACATACGGACATACATACATACATACATACGGACATACAGACATACGGACGGAGCCCATTTTATAGTCCCCTCTCGAACTTCGTTCGGCGGGGACAATAAAATGCAGATTGAGATATTTGGTACCAAACTACAGGCTAATACTTTACATAATAATGTTTTCCATACTATTTTTCTCTTTGATGAAAAGGAATCCCTGTCTGAAGTTTACTGCTAATGTTATTTTTTTTGGATCTCTCATAGGAATAACACTGTCTGTCCAAAAAATAATAACGTTAGCAACACATTTTTTGCTAAAAACGCTATTTATCAACGCTTTCAAAAAATTAAAAACTATTATCTCTTTATAGCATGTCCTTATAAATCAACTAACTCCAATTATACTTCTGCTTTCTAATACAACACTATTCATGAAGGGAACTCATGGTCTCTTTACTGTGAAACATATGCCTTATAGCAAATGTATAATCCACTCGGGTATGGGTACATGTACTTAACACAAGGGTTGGGTTCCTTTTGTTTGCAATCTGAAATACACTGTGACAAAACAAACAATGTATTTGCACAAACACTTACACGGGTCACCCATTGCACTCTGCTTGACTAATTCTCAACTAAACCAGATAAATTGGATCCAGAAATCGCTTGGGTTGAACTTGTTAATACTAAATGAAATACTCAACACAGTAACAAGGGATTCTCATCCATAAACTTAATAATTATATTGACTAAGACAATTATAATCAAGCAAGACCCAAAACATATTCGGTTATCTACTACACTAAACACCAGTGTGATATAAAAGTTTTGCCTGTGAGTTCCCAGTAATCATTTCCTGGTTTCTGTGTTCGAGTGTGTGGAAATGAACATTTCACTTCCTCAATTCTACAAACAATTAGAACTTTATGCAATGATACTTTATGCTTAAATTCCACCAAACAATCAACTTAACTTAGCTATCCCCATCACATGCTCGAGTTGCAGTATCGTGTGACATGCTCCTACAAACCATGAACAAGTTCCCAGGCATTTTATAAAAGGTACTATTAACCATAAAAGTTTTTCTGCTTAAATTATTTATTTCTACTACATCGTCTTCACATTTCTATCCTGAATAGTTTCTCGTACAAACAAAAATGCAGCTTTAACTTTCAGGTATGGTGTATTTGCAAAATTTCTGCTAGATATATTTGCAAGAATTTGATGGATACTTATCAGCTTTAGGTCTATGCATCTAAGTTCAGAAATTCTGTAATTTTAGTTTGATGTCTCTTGCTCAATATTGATTCACTGAAGTTTAAAAACCTTGCAAAATGGCAATAATCATATCAGATGTCCATACAAAATTGAAAGTCCTGATTTTTACACCGATATAATGCTCTTTAAACATTCCCATCTGAAAGAGTTGGTTTTTTTACAGAAATTGTGAAATCTCTAATATAAAATTAAGCAATTCAATTTAACTTAGTTCTCACTATTAAGGTTTTCTGCAGTCAAATGCCATGCAAGATATCTATTGATTGTCTGATACATATGAATTAACTGTATATGATCCCAATACATGCATACCTGCAAATCTCTTGATGTGCCTTTAAGCACATTCTTTCCAATTGAGCATTACTCATACATGAAACAGAAATCAACAGCACATGGGACAAACCTTGTCTGTGAGCACATAAGCATTAACAACCCCAACAACCTCTTCATAAGCACCAGGCAAATAAGCACCAATCTTCTTCTCCAACCATTCTTCGCCTGTCACTCTCTTCTCCCCGCTCTTGTCAATGAGTTCTTTGCGTGCCCTCAGCTTAATTGCCTGGTTGGATTTGACCACTGTTGCCCGGATGGTTTCGTCGACGACGACCTCCTTGCGTGGAATGTAGGTACCTGGTCCCTCAAAGAGCCACTCATCTCCTGCGACTCTTTTCTCGCCGGTGTCATCTTCATAATCTAATATTGCACGAAGTCTGAGGGCAGTGTTGGCTGGGACAACTTTGAGGGCAGTGACAGCCTGAGTGAAAATGAAAAAAGCATTTTGAGGGCAAATTTTAAAATTATAATCAAAATTGTATTTGGTTGTGAACAAATGGTATTAGTTAAATATAAAATCAAAATGTTTATACATTCACCAAATGATAATGAAAGTGTACAGATGGGGGTTTGTTGCTATGCTTCTAGGAAGATGATAAATGGCTCAATATTGACTATCTCCAGCAGAGTTTCCATGCCACATTTGAAAATGGTAAACTAAATTAAAAACCACTGACTTTTATGTTATAACCTATCCAGAAGAACAAAATCAGGGTTCAAAGAGTTAAATAAGAGTATTAATAGTAATTTCAATTGATGAATTGTTTAAAATCAATCAAAGTACAACTACTATTTGATCATTGCTTGATGAATGGTGGACAGGAAACAATTTGCACCTTTACTCAATTCAGACCTTGAGAGTTGGTGACTGTTGATTAGTAGAGATTTCAAAGTGTGTTATAGGCCAGGATTTATTTTCCTGTTGTGTGCTACCAGCTACCTTGCTTCACCTTAATATTTCCTGTGTGCCGGAGTTTTAAACCACACATTACACGAAGGTGTTGGCCTACCAAGGTAGCCAAATTGATTGTGAGGTGTTTTGACAATCAGTATCCTTGGACTATAGAAGGGCCACAAGCCAAATTCTTTAGTCATTATGTGCACTACATCATCATAAGCTAAAAGTCAAGTACATGTCAGGGAACTAAAAACCAATGTAGAATAAGAATCTTCAAAAAAAAAATTTGATGGTGTTTTTTTTTTTAAAATTAGGTTAAAAACGCGTGTTTTTTTGTTTTTTGAAATTTTGAAAAAACTACATTTTTCTTTACGTAGGCTAGTTAATCAATTTATTTTTCCGTTATACAAGAAATTCTAGAAATCAGAATGCTAAATTACCACCACTTTAACTAGTCCTACTTTAAAAAAATACTTCGCAGTCCCTGGACCTCGAATGTCGTCTGCCGTCCCGGTTTGTGAATGGGGCCAAAGGTCACCGAGGTCACCAACGGTCACCTGAGTTCACCAACATAACATGTCACCCCACCCCACCCCGCCCCCTCCGTTACACCAAGTTACATCATTGTAGCCCTTACGGAACTCATACGGCATGCAATATAATAAGGGTTAACATTTTGACCACAGACACACACACACAGACACACAGATACACAGACATACGACCAAAGTAATCCCTATGTGCCTTCTACAATTCTTGCAGACAACACGAATACACCCAAGACGGCAAGAAGTAGTTTATTTTCTTTGATGTTGCCAATGCAATTTTGGCAATAAGAGTGATAAAATAATGGTAGTTTTCATTTTGCCAAAATCAGGAGAAGTCCCTAAATAAAATTGATTTACACAAGGTCCATCTAATTTTTTTCTTTGGTAAGTTTATGTAACATTTTTTCCATACCTGTTTGAGCACTTCGCCTGGATATAGGGGGAAAGGTTCCTGCGCAAGCCTGATTTCTTGGTCGGCATGGCTGAGTTTGACCTGGCCGGATTTGTCCAGGACCACCGCCCCATCCTCTCCTCTCAGTGCGGGGTTCTCTACGATACAGTAGTGACGTGGCGGTACCATGATCATCTTCTCGGGACCGAAGATGACTCTACATGGAAGAAGTCAAACATTATAATGACAGAGTGCCATTTGAATTTCAAAACTCGCCAAGTACGTGCATACATGTATGTGTACTTCATTTGTTACACTAATGCAATTTGGGGTGAAATCATTCTGTCACAACTTTTTTATCATCATTTGAAAAGATAAATTTGAGCATTTTTGACACCCTAGAAATTTAACCCTACAAACACATTGAATAAGCCCAGTAAACAAACCCAGGCCTTCTGTAACACTTTTCCATTTTTTATGAGCCTGTGTTTACAATATGTACTAATTTAATGCACTGCATTGATTTTTTTTCTCATTTGAAAGCTCATTTTATGTATGCAGAGAAAATAAGCTGAAGAACTTTCTATAAATTGTAATATGTACTCACCTTTCATGATCCTGTCGGATATATGTCTTAGGACCCAGCTCAACTTTGGTGACATTTGAGTTCTGGTCCAGCACATGAAGATAGAAGTAGGGTGGAATTCTATAGATGGATTCCTCTCCTGAACCACCACCACCTCCACGCTTGCTTCGATCCATTGTTAATTGTTAAATCTACAGAGAAGAACAAGAAAATATGGATTAATAAACATACAGGGCCAGGTTCTGAAAGTTTTCTCACTCAGTGCTGCAGTGTTCTGTAGGACTTGGGAGTCTTAAGGTTATTTAACTCTAACACAACATTCCACCTGGGAAAGCGTTCCACCAGCAATATTCAGCATTTATTTGTAGCTATGTTCATTAGCCAGGATGATGCAGGATCCCCCACCCCTGGGGACAGGATCCTGATACTCCAGTATGATTCAAACCACAGTGGCAGGGGTGAGTTGTGAGGGGCCGTTTATGGCCCCCGCCGGGTCCAGGGCATGTCCGTGGTGGGATCCAGGCAGGCAAAGCCCCTGGAAATCTATGCATTTTTTCGCAATTTGAGTTGTATTTCAATGCACTCATTTATTTCCTTTTTTAGACCCCTGGTGTGTGCAAGCTCCCTCTGCTACCCCCTTGCTATGCGCATGCTCTATACGTCTCATCGGTAATTAGCAGAAATTATGCTTAAAACCGCCGGTCTGACATTTCAAAACCCTCCAGGGAAAAATTTGTGGAATAGCGTTGAATTCTCACCAGCAGTAAGCAGCAATGGTACTCCCGGGAACATGTTCCACAGGCAGTTAGCAGAAAGCAGTCTTCAGTCATCTCCTGCGGGGAAAGCGGCCCACCGGTTTTGGGCAGCACAAAGTTCGCCAAATTGACCTTGCATACCTCTGCCAAATTAGGAAGGTCTAATGTACACTTGATGTTTGGGAAAGACCCCGGAAGTACTTTGGGAAAAAAGTGCACGATGGGATGGGGTAAATATGGCCGCTGTATACCTCAAAAGCCAAACACGTCTCACCAGCAACTAGTAGCAGTTCCTTTTTCGCCGATCTCCTGAGGGGAAAGTGGCCCACCTACCACTTTAAAGGCTGACTCAGAGATTTCAAAATATTTTTTTGTGTGTAGTAATTAAAAAGTGAACTAGAACTAAGATACTCACCTAAACAAGGGCTTAATTCCAAAGTTAGAGGTGAATCAGGGTTTTCGTTTTCATGCAGTACACATTTATGTACAGTATAACAGTGCCATAGGATACTGGGTATAACAAAAATTCCATATCCGGAAATTTTAAACAAAGTTGCGATATGAAGGACTTCGATTTGATCTTAGTTAATATTTCACAGTGATTATTATATGGACAACCATTATGTATATGCAAAAACACAATTTGTTTGAAAAATGAGGGCGCCCTCCTCGGAAAATCTCTGAGTCAGCCTTTAAGCAGCAATGGGTGTCCTGAGGGGAACACTACACCCACCCTAGGGGTCACAACATTTTCCATTGTGGAGATATTAATCTTGAAAGTTGAATCCCCCCTGCCACGAGCATAAGTGAGAGATGTTTAGGAGTAGCACCCTGGTTTTGCATTTATAGTATTCTTTATTTCCTGCTCTTTCATTTGACACCACCCCAGGGGTCAGAACATTTTCCATTGTGGAGATATTAATCATGAGAAGTCCTCAACAAGAGCATTTAACTAAGATGTTTAGGAGTAGCACCGCCGGGTTTGCATTTTTATATACTCTCACTATTTCATTTGACACCACCCTAGGGATCACAACATTTTCCGTTGTGGAGATATTAATCTTGAAATTCCCCCACATGAGCACAAGAAAGAGACGTTTAGGAGTAGCACCCCGGGTTTGCGTTTAATAGTATTCTAAATTCTCACTCTTTCATTTGATACCACCATAGAGGTCACAACATCTTCCGTTTTGGAGATATTAATCTTGAAATGTCCCCAACATAATCATAACCAAGAGATGTTTAGGAGTAGCACCCCGGGTTTGCATTTATAGTATTCTTTATTTCCTGCTCTTTCATTTGACACCACCCCAGGGGTCACAACATTTTCCATTGTGGAGATATTAATCATGAAAAGTTATGCAAAAATCCCTTAAAATTCCTAAATTAAGTAAAAATATGAAAATTTATACAATTTGGCAACACTATTTCCAAAAAAAATCATGTGACCACATTTTAAATTTGGGTCCTATACGAGGTCCGGAAAGCGGTGAAATGCCCTATTTTACGTATTGTCACATTTTCTAAGAAATGTAAACAGGCTGGCAACCCACAAGACTGACCCACATGCAACAACCAGAACTAAAGTCAGGGATAGAATTAGCCGACCAACTGCGCATATGTCAAGGTTTGTCAATCAGCGCGGCGCAGACTGTGATTGGTTTGAATGTGTAGTATGGGCGGGGCAGGTTCAAACAAAATATGATTTAAAATGTCAAAACATGCCCTATTTGAGTCGGGTTTTCGATGCACGGACACAATAATTCACGTAAGTAAACTTTCGGTTTTAATAAGCTTTAAATGTTCACAGATTATTCTTCATGGCCGACATTAATTGTTCTGCACCGTCAAATTACGTCAGACGCGCAATTGGTCACCTTATTCTGTCCACAGTGGCGTACCGTTGCAGTCGTCCCAGAGGGGGCAAAATTTCCAAGTCGTCCCGCCAGAGGGGGCAAAATTCATAAATCGTCCCGTTGCTTTGCTCCAATGAGTGCTGATCTTGACGAAATGCGCGCGTAGCGCGAGAAAATCACCAAATTTACTTTAATTTTGCCCAAACTTAGGCTGAAATTGATCGAAATTCCCTGAAAAAGATGAACGAAAAATGCATATTTTGGTCCATATCGTCCCGCTTTTTCGAGCCAGAGGGGGCAACTTGCCCACCCCCCCCCGCTCGGTACGCCACTGTCTGTCCATGATTATAGAAAAACCCTTTCCATGAACCCTTTCTAGCGATATCTAAATTGATGTTTGTGACGCGATTAATATTCTATATTATGAAAATACACTGTATGTCATGGCACCAGGGGGTGTGCCAAATTGTTTGCTAATCAGCAATTGGCTCAATCTTTGATGATCGTTTAATTAAATTTATCTCTGAGGGAAGTGGGGAAGGTTTGGGATCCCATATTTATTTATTTTATTTATTCGACATATTTATAGAGGGTAGCCAAGTTCAGTGAACGAAGCACTGCTTTCCACAAGGGCCCTCTCAGCAATATAAAATACAATCAAACATACAATATTAAAATTTCAAATATATGCAGTTAAATTCATAAAATACAATTTCACTTAAAAGATAAAATTACATGTTAAAAATGATACATAGTACAATTACTGTATGCTACATCTAAATTAAATTTTTTTTTTTTTTTTTTTTGATCGTTTAATTAAATTTATCTCTGAGGGAAGTGGGGAAGGTTTGGGATCCCATAAAACCGGTTTAACCCCGCCAGAGTCTGGTCCTAAGCCCAGAGACCTCAGAGAGTCGTTTGTATGATGCCCGACCATGACAGGGAGATGTGCAGTTCAGGAAATTCTTCCTGAGACGCTTTCAAGGGGCACTTCTCGCTCGACCTTCATAAACCACGTTGATTACAATATGGTGGCAGCTCTCCACATGCTCGTTTTCTTATTTTAACAATGTTAATACCTTTGTTGTGGTATTCCCCCCCCCCCCCCGGCCATTTTTGCTTTGATAAGTCTTCTTGTTTTGTACACCACCAAATCACACACAGCCATATACTGCCAAATAAACCCATGCTGACCTAATTTATTGTAAACAAACTCCTGTAGTATTCCACACGGAACAGAGACAACTGAGCAAATTTGGGTGAAATGGACCAAGATTTGGCAGTAGTTTGCAATTTAATCATCAAAGAATGCCCCTCTAAGTGGCCAACATGCATTTTGACCAAATTATGATTCACACAAAAGATGGGTAATGCATAGTATTCTTTCATGTCGAAGGAATTTTGCCCACCGATTGTACGTTTCAGGGTACAGATAATTAGGCATATTTAATTAGCTCATTTGCATTACTTAAGCCACCACATATCTCGAATTTCAAATTGCAAGAAAGATGCGCATTCCATAAGCTTTCATGCAGCGAAGGAATTTTGCATATCCGATGTACCGTTTCAAATTATAGCCATTACCCCAATTGTTGCATATGTTATTCTCTCTTTAGCATATTTAATTTGCCCGAAATATGCCCTAAAATCTAATCCCGTGAGAACTCTTCAGTCCGCTTCCTTCCCCACCCCAAGTTACATTCATTATCGCCATACTGAACTCCAGAAACTTGTACACAAGGCCTTGGTAGTGGCCAGATGTCTTGTGTTCCTTCTCTTCCATTGTTTTGTATGCCACCCAGATTGGTAACATAGTTTGGCCATGAATAAGAACAAACAATTGGTTGTCCGCCAGTTTGGAGCCATTTACGGGGGTCTATTGTTAAAATTTAAATGTCTGTTGGACTCAATCTTCAAATTGTATTTACAGTAATAGACTGGCATATTACAAACACCAAAAGATGTCTTGAATTCACTTCCATTATTGTTTTGTTGCACCCATATTTGGTAGTTTGTGGCCGTGAATTTAACAACTATTTGTCGGCGGCCAATTTTGGAGGCAAGGCCATTTTAAGGGGGTTTATTTTAAAATTTAAATGTCGGTTGAAACTCAATCTTCTTAATTGCCTTTACAGTTAAGTAGCCTGGTATACATTTACGAAATATGTCTTGTATTCACTTCCATTTTGTGTTTTTATGCCCTAGATATGGCAGTTTGTGCTGCAATAGGGAAAAACGTCAATTTTGGTCTGTCTACGGCCTTTTCAGTGTCTATTTCAGTATAACTCATACTCCCCAAAAGTATTCATGATTTCCAAAGGAGGGTATTTGACCCCTACATTACATTGGCCCTAGAGTAAAAATCATATCACCTAACCCACATGGATATTTTGGCCCCCTCAAATGGCAAATTTTGTGTAAATTTCGGCCGAGCCGTCATTTTAGGCTCTTCTACCACAGGACCACGTTTGAATCTGCTAATTTTTCTTGGGACTAAAGTTTTATATCTATAACATGTGTATTGTCAAAATTTAACAAAATCTCCGACATTATTTATTATTGTTTATGTCCACAAAAATCTACATAAGTAAAATTGGGGTTTTTTTATTCAGGGGCATCTTTGCCCCCCCCCAAATGGAAAGTGGGACAGTGTGATTAAAGATCATCAAATTAGCCTGTGTCGAGTGATCTGAACATTGACCTTTTCAGCCCACTCTATTTACATTGTAACATTTATTAGGGTATCATGTAACTGCAGAGATCCAAATCATAAAAATACGTAATGGAAGATTTTATTACCGGCACACAATGCACCCAGGAAATGCATTGCTTTACTATCTTTAGGGTAGCCCATGGGTAAGTATTAAACCAATTTGTTTTAGACTGATGCTAAGCGAAAATGTTGAGTAGTCCCTAAATATACCACATCCATGGAATGAATTGTTATATTGTGAAACAACCACATTTGGACTACAGAAAAAAAATAGTATACTAGTTATCTTTTCAGTCTCAGTCAATGTGATTTTTACAATTATTCTTTCCATCCACAGCCGGGGGTCCACTGGTCATTGGCAAGGGGATATTGTCGCTACCAAAGAAACCGTAAAAGGGGTATTTTTTCAAGATTGTGCACGTAATGTACAAATCATAATGTGAAAAGGATAGCAAAAAACGCCGAAATCTGGAAGAAAAGGGTTACTTTTCACACTTTAGTTACATTAGGGTACCATTTGGGGAAGGTCTGAGTTTGTATCGTACTCGGATCATTTTGTGTAAATGATCTATTCCTATAGCTACAAGAAACCCATTTTGATATGGCGTTTTGATTTAAATTTTTTTCTTTGTTATCAAATTACGCACAGACTGCATTTTGCAGTTTTGTATTTCTCGTTTTTTTTAATATTATCTGTATTAGTTATTTGTGGTGTGTTAGGCACGCGATACGAAAAACCAAAAGTTGACATGTCCTATTAGTCAGAATTATATCATAAGTGTTGTAGTGACTTGACATATAAAGAATTCAGGTCTTAAAAGACTTGTCTCAAAATATGGCATTGTAAGACTTGTAACGACGAAATCTAATGTCTACCCTTTAAAACCATATAGGAGCAATATCAAATTAACTTGAATGTATAGAAGTTTGAAAACAAACTAGCGATGATGACATTGGAACAAATTGGATATTTCGTTAGATCAACCAATTTTTCAAACGATATTATATAGATCAATCTCAGTGCAACAATACACAAAATATTTTCAGAGGAAGAATTGGAAGAATTAAGGTCTCTTTATGAAAAAACGTCAATATATCTATGTTAAAGGCCAAACATTAGAAGCATTGATAAAAATTTTGATTCCTTCCAGGACTTCTTAGCTGTTCCAATATAAATTTTGAAATATTGGCCGTGTAGAAACATGGTTAAAAGATAAAACCCCTGAATTACTGTATTTAGATGGTTATAAATCTTGAGTTTACACAACAGAAAAAAGGGTTAGAGGAGGTGGTGTATGTTGTATATAAGTAACAAATGAAGTAATCATAAGTCACGATTTGGCTCAAATTAAAAAAACATTAGGGAAAACATCGAAGAGCTATTAATTGAAATTGAACGTTACTGATCGAAGAAAAATATTATAGTAGGCGTTATCTACCGACCACCAGGAACTTTCCCCCAAGATGTCAAAGAGTTCAATGAATTTACAGATGTATTACTCGCTAAATCGCACATAATGAGAAGCTTGTATACTTAATGGGGGATCTTCTTGTTCTTTCCTCAGCCTTTATCATCGTCTCCTCCTCTTCTTTTTCTAGAGCCCGCTTCTCTCTACGTCGCTCTCTTTTAACATCAAATTTATTAAATGAAGATGTTCATACACCAACAAATGATTTTATTAATATCTGGTCTCACATTCCTTTTATCCCAGCATAACAAAACCCGGACCAGGGAATGACCTCAAATTCAGCAACCTTAATTGATAATATTTTTACAATTCGAAACCTACATCAAATTTCGGGCATATCATAGCTGATGTAAGTGATCATAACCTGTATGTATTAAACAACTGATCTGAAGATATATAGAAATACAACTGTATACTACAAACCGAAGTACGTGCAACTTAAAGATCGTAACATACAACATTTAAAATCCGATATTAAGTAAAGTTAACTGGAAAATCGAATGCTCCGGTGATGAGTCAATGATGCCTATGGAAAATTTTCTTTCTCCAATTTCATTACCTTTATGATAAATGTTGTCCAAAATCCACAAAAAAGTAAATCCCACAAAAATAAGATTAAAGTATTAAATATATAAAAAACTAAAAACAATAAAAAAAATAAATAGATTTATAAAAAGTTTATTCGAAGACCTAATGAATTAAATAAGGAGACATACAAAGCATATCGGAACAAATTAAACTCCAATTGCGTCTTGCAAAACAAAACTACTTTAGCAATATATAGAAAATGGAAAGGGAATAAATATATGAGAAATACTTGAAAATTCTAAATCTATTTTAGACCAAATAACTCTAAAAGATGTTCGAGAAAAAAGTGGTTTCCGAAGTGAAAATATACATGTTTTTTTGTTTTTTTTTCCCAAATGAAGAATTGCTTCCAAATTAATCAATTCCTTTCCAATATAGGTCCAACATTAGCTGCTACCATACAACATCGGGGTAAACATTTCTATATATCTTCAGAACAGTAGTAACTCAACTTGTTTTTCCAATCCCAACGAGCGAAGATGATGAAATTCTAAAGAGTACTAAAAATCTGGGGAGTGGAAAAGTGTGGCCATGATAAATTAGAGCAGATTTAATCAAAAGTGTTGCAAATGAAATCGCTTATCCATTGTTATCTAGTCAAGATATATTTATCTCAGGAAATTGTTCCTGATGAATTAAAGGTTGCAAAGGTTGTCCCTATATATAAAAAAGATAACCGAACGATTTGGTAATTATAGACCGTTCCGTTCTTCCGTGTATTTCAAAAATCCTTGAACGCATAGTGTATAATCGTACAGATTTTGTTATTAAGAATAACACTTTTACAGAAAACAGTATGGGAGTCGCATAATCACATAGTAGATTCAACCCAATCGTGTCACCTCTCTAGTACTTTTCCGAAGGTGAGGATTGAATGAGGGGCATGTGCAGCGCGTGGTAATTAAAATTTCAGCGAAATCTATTGACACATGGAATTCCGGTAGCAGAGAAGAAAAATCAATTCTATACTTTATTGAAAGTATTCACGTCAACGTAAGCGCATTATATAGCTTCAAACATTCTGACTAAACGTTTTTGCTTCGTGGTATTCAATGTAAAGGTGAATGAAGGTGTTACGATTTTGAAACCCGTTTGTTTTGGATTAAAGGAAAAAAAAAAGTCTTTGCACTCGCCTGGTGAAAATAAAGTCGACATGAAAGGCCAGATTTTATTAGTTCGTTCTAAAACAGGTGAATCGCGGCCAAATGTTTCTTTCCCTGCCTCCTCTCCCAATAATCGACGTTTTGTCCAAAACTTTTTTTGGTGATGACACGATGGGTTGAATTAATATAGCTATTGTCATTTAATTGATTTTGTAATGATGTAAGTAAGGCTATTGATGAGGCATAAATACTGTAGGAGGAACTTCATGGACCTATCAAAGCATTTGATACCATAGATCACGACATATTGTTAGCAAAAACATATCACTATGGATGTAGGGTTTTGCCAGAAATGGTTTCAAAATTATCTTCCCCCAAATCGAAAAGCAATTTGTTTTATATAATGCAGGAAAGTTCAGAATGTTGAAAATATTCAATGTGGTGGGCCCCAAGGTCCATATTGGACCACTTCTGTTTATCTTGTACATGAATGATATTTGTCATACATCTAAGTTACTGAAAGATATTGCAAGACGATACACCTGTTTTTAATTTGCATAAAGATGTTGAAATATTATGTACTACAGTTAACAATGATCAAAAAGAAGTTGCCAAGTGCTTCAGGCACAAACAAATTATCGTTAAATGCAACAGACAAATCTAGTTTTGGGAACAAGTTTTCAAACTAAGAATATTGATACAGATAGGATGTTATCTTGATGGTTGCAAACTGACTCGTGTGGATGAAGCGAAATTCTTAGGCATCAAAATAATGAAAACTTAACTTGGAAAAAACAAATAAATAATGTATGTAAACATGTGCAAGAAATATTTGGTGTTTTAAATAAGGTCAACTTTTCTCCCAGAGCAAGCACTGTATAAATTATATTGCCCTTGATATACCTATTAAACTTAACGTTTTGCTTCTCTGGGGTAATGCAAACAAACGTGCTTAATAAAGTTTTTAAGATACAAAAACGCTTGAGGATTATTTCCACAGCTCATACTTATACCGTCAAAACCTCTGTTCAAATTTAATATTTGAATTCTTCGATATGTATAAGAAAGAAATTGGAATATTTAGTATAAGTACAACAAATCACATGCTTCCCACAAATCATTCAATGGGATTTTTACAAATCCTCATCAAACATAATTATAATACTAGAATAAGACGATTACCAGCTGAATATGTATCGAGTACAAAATATTTAAACACTGGTCCTAAAATCTGGAATATTGCCGAATATTTGAAATGTTCAAAAACATTAGGTCAATTCAAAAGAACTTATTTTACTTTACAGCGTGGACTTCATAATCGCTAAATTATATATACAATTAGGTATAGTGTAAAAATCTAATTACTGATCTAAAAAGATGTAATAATTACCAAGGTATGTTCAATGTCTGAAAAAATAATAATAAGTTAAATTGAAATATTGCATCACCTTTATATAAGCGGGTTTCTTCATATTCAAATATGTATCCTAATTTTACCTATTTTGAGTACCATTATTGAAATCCACTACTGTATGATTCACATACATTTCGTTTGTCATTGTACTGTTCTTGAGTTTTTTTGCTTGCTTTTTTGAGTATTTGTATTTATTTATGATTTTTAGATGTTATTTTTTGTAACGGGGGTACAATTTTCAGGCTTTTGCTTCCATTGTACCTCCTCCATCTTCTTGAACTGTGATATCTATGTGTTTTTTTTAAAGATGGAAAATAAATGAGTTGAGAGGTTGAGATGTAATTTCTACTTGCTTAGGTCAAATATTGCCAAACTTATTAGGGTATAGGAGTTTACACTTACAATACTTTTGTGGGAGGGGGTGTTTTTTGGACCGATAAAAAATTACTTGTACTTGTTTACAGTACTTTTTTGAAACTCCTTGTTTTAGGGGGCGGACTTGAAAATATTGACTTCAGTTTTGGTAAAAGCAGACTAACCCCCCGAAAAATGGTCCTTTTGACATCTCATCACTAAAAAGTGGATTTTCTTGTCAAATTCTCTACACTTTGGACCATGTTATGCACAAATCCACAAATAGAACTTTTGCCCCTTTTGTGGGTATTTTATTTAAGTGGGAGGGAGGCGTGTGCGATGGCAATCAGCTGCTGATCTCTCAGGATATCTCCATTTCCATACTGCCCATGCCCACGTTCATGACAAAACTCAAAAGCTTAGTGTTTTAATTTGAATTAGGTTCTGTAACAAGTAGATTATCACTTTTTTGACTATTGGCATACTCCACAGAGTTTAAAATTGGTTCCCCGTCTTAGTCTTTTGGCATCAAAAAGACTTTCTTGTTCTTTAAAATGACATCTTCAGCTAAAATGCAAACAGTGCAACATCCTGGGCACAAAATATGCGCTATAAACTTTGAGAACGTATGCAATACAACGTCTCAATCCCGTAGAATGACCTCAATCTTACATTTTTCTCCATCCAAGAGCTTGTGACAGGATTTCCCAGGATAATGTAATGATATGTGGTGATGACCATTATAACCTGATAAGTGTGGCAATCGATGCAAGGACATTAACTCAGCCGTATATCAATGCCAAAGTGGTTTATTATCTTGACTGGATTTTGCATACACTCCTGATACACTAAACCAGAAATAATGATCAATGTTCAATGAAAACAGGTTTGTCAAAAAAAAAAGCAATAAATTAGATTGCGTTTGAACAAGATATTAATCTATGAATCTTAGCTATATGTTTCATGTCTGTAGGCACATTTTTATGGAAAATTGCAATTTGGTTTTTCTAAAATTTTTACTACTGTGTACCACAATCCCACTTTTACGTAACCATGGGCATTAATAGGAGCTATATGGGGGGGGGTAGGATACACAACTGATCTCGCGTTAGACTAGAGCCTATTAATTTTTCTAGGTTGAAAAGAAATAAAGCAATCATAGAAAAGACAATCAAAATCACAATTTTGTCTTGCACATTTTTCAAACGTGTAAACCCAATTTGGGTTTACCTACAATGGGCAGTAATAGCTCAGCTATGGGGCATGGGGGTGGGTATAGGCCGGGGGGGGGGGATTCTTAACACAAATTACCATACGGGGACTTGCCACTCCTTTTAAGCCTTCTGGTATATCAATGACCCTTTTTTTTCATGCAATTTTGGTATAGCAATGGGTCATTTTTCACAATTTTTCCTCATTTTTGTTTGGAAAATTAGTCATTTTTTTCTAAAATTGTTGGAAAATAGTCAAATTTCTTCAATCTGAGTCACAATGGGTCCAAATTGCTTAAAATGTCAAACTTTTGAAGGGAAAAGGCCCCCCAAATTTTTGGTTAATTGGCCCAAAATTTGCATATCTGGTATAGCTATGGGTCTCATATTTTGGGCAATAAAAGGGTATAGCTATGGGTCCTACCCCCCCATCAAACATGTGACTCACACTAAGATAATAGTAACATACTTTTGTCTCTGAAGTGCGATTGTGGTTATTTCACCGTAATAACGACGAATCATTCCATGAAATTGGTAGAGTCTACATCGATCATTTTCTCTTGAACATTTTTATAAAACAACTTGGTTTACTTTACTATACCCATGGGTATTAATAGTAAGAAATAATGGGGTTGTGTAGGGTTCATTCTATTACATTCAAATAGAGTGTTTACACTAAATTACAGATAACTGCATTGTGCAAAAACTTGAGGCCTAACTCTTGCTTTGGATATAGGACTGGGGTCTGCATAAAGGCACTTTTATACATATTATTGTCTCTAATTAGGTTATTTGCATATAACAAGAAAACGAAAGGTCAAATAACAAAATAAATATCATATACAATGTTCCTGGTGAAATTTGCAACATTTTGGTACCAAGGTCGCTATCCTTTGGACGATGTATGACCATTTTGACCTTGGTACCTTGCGTGTAAGGTCACTAAAGGTCAACGAAAAAAATGGCAACATCGTTTTCTGAATAGTCAGACCCGTAGATACGTTTATAGTGGTTGCAACAATTAACATGACTTCACCAAATTTACATAGGCCCCCTCCCACTATTGTGGAAATACTTATTTCGGGTGCATTTCAAGATTGTTAAATTCATCACTTTGAATACAATAGTGCCATTGTTAGATGTTTATTCAGAAGTTCAGGTTCGTTTTCCTAATATACTAGTAGTACAACGGATTCATACTGAAATTTCGGGGCATGTCAGACGAGTCAATATACAATCTTTGGCATTTCAACATTTACAATCACCTCATTTCGTGCCGACCACCCAATGTCAAAAACACGACGTAAAGGTTCCTGTACTAATATACTAGTAGCCTATAGTTTTGTCAAAGAACCAGCGGACTATATTCAGTGAGATTCGAACTTATATTGTGAATGTGATTACCTATGTAGCTGGTTATCCTACAATCGTAGGGGTCGCAGGTAGTCCCTTTTTGTTTTGAACGATAGGCCTACCGGGAACGAGCATGGGTACCCGACCTAAATCCAAGATCCCCCCCCACCACCAACCAAGTCACATGAATTACCGTTTACTGCAGCATCAGGGGCAAGCTATGACCAGGGCCGTACGCAGGATTTTTTTACGGGGGGGCGGGTCTTCGAAAAGTGGACCTTTTTGGAAAAGTGGACCAACCCCCCTAAAATTGTCCGTTTTTGGAGCTTGAACATATCATCAACAAAAAAGTGGACTTTCTCGTATATTTTTCTAAATTTGGACCTTTTATAAGAAAATCAGCAAAAAAATTGGACCTTTTTCCCCTTTGTGGAATTTGGGGGGGTGCGACCGAAACCAACCCGCCAACCCCCCACCCCCTGAGTAAGGGCCCTGAGCCATGAATTCTAACATAATTAGCCCCCATGACATGATTACGAGACAGCAAAATTGAGCAAGCAAGCAAGCATCGAATCACATCGCTGATCTGCAAATACATTCATATCATGTTCTTATGCATCCGCCAATTGTAAAAGTTGTATGGAACCCGAATAAACTGTAAGACTTGATCTACCCCACAAATGCTTATAATACCAACACAGAAAGAGAAATAAGAGGCAAGGACTTACACCTGTAAAGAACAGCCAATTCACTAACCAGGTTACAGGGTCTGTGGAATGTATATGTACCGTATACACGCTACTTCCTGGTCGCCGTTCATTTCAGCATGGGTGGTGTGCACACCCCACCATGTTCGACTCAGTACCCAATCAGGAGCTATAATTTTGAACTTAATGGACTATAATTAGAATTTCCATTAACCCCGTCAATGACATCACACACGTCCGCGGCATTACACAATACATACACTCAGAGCTTGTGTCACTTATCACATTTTCAACAACAACTGTGACCATTACGACCTTCCATCAGCCTTCTTGTCTTAAGCTATAAAATCTATCATATCAATAATAGTTATGTGTATCATTAAGGGCCCCGACTAAAAATATGTTTTGAATAGTTTGTTTTCTTTTGTTTTGCTTTCCCACTCTAAGCTCCTTTTTTGTTTGTTTGTTTTAAACTGTTTTTGTTTGTTTTTGTTTATTTTTTTACTCAGTGAACAATTACTTTCTATTTTCAAGTATCATTTGGGTATGTTTTCGGGATTTAATGCCATGCCTATGTCACACCCACATTCTAAATCAGCTTTTCTATTATCTTTTGCATGCTATAATAGAAAGATTCCGCTTTGTGTGGGCATCCTCCTGTAGTCAGGTAGCCATGGTCCAACTTACGGCCTGACCGTCAATTTACGGCGTTTGTAAAACACGAAATCGCCTAAATCGCTTACTTCGCTTATTCTCCCTCCCCCCATTTTATGCTTCACTTACTGGCGCGAAACAGGACTCCTGGTAAAAGTAACAATAATCCCCGATACACGCATCTGGCAAGCCATAAAAGGCCATAACGTATTGCTGCAACGCGTTGCGAGAAAGTTGCAACGCGTTGCGACATTTGTCACGCTTGCGACGTCGGCAATCAAATCAATGATTTTCTGTGCTATTCAAAAATAAACCCACAACGCGTTGCTAGATAACTTGCAACGCGTTGCAAGTATAACCTTCACACGCGTTGCGACTTCACAACGCGTTGCAAGCTTCACAACGCGTTGCTAAGGTCCACAAGCCTAAGGTCATAACGTATGTCGCCACGCGTTGTTAGAAGTCCACAACGCGTTGCGACATTTCGGCAACAACGCGGTGCGACATTTGGCAACGCTTTGCGACCTTTCAGCAACGCGTTGCGACTTTCGGCAACGCGTTGAGACCTTTCGGCAACGCGTTGCGACATTTCTGCAACGCGTTGCGGTGTCGGCCAATCAAAATCATGAATTTCTGTGACTATTTCAAAAAATCTCAAACGGTTGCGACCTTCACAACGCGTTGCCACTTCGCACCGCGTTGCGGCAATACGTTACTGACCCTTATTGCCTTCCAACCTTTGTGAAGTTTCCAGCGTTTGTGAACTCGTCAGCGCGTTGTGAGGCTTGCAACGCGTTGTGACGCCATAAGGGTCATACGTATTGCCGCAACGCGTTGGTGATCGATTTTTTGAAAT
>JAMKCH010025707.1:0-16876 GCA_023653785.1 Ophioderma brevispina | reverse complement strand
CCCCTCCATCCTCCTCTCTTCATCCCTTCCCCATCCCTCCCCATCCCTTCCCATCCTTTCCCCCCAGTATTTCCTCCCCTCCCTCCCTCCCTTAACCCTCCCTCCTCCCTTAACCAACCCTCCCTCCCTCCCTTAACCAACCCTCCCTCCCTCCCTTACCAACCCTCCCTCCCTCCCTTAACCACCCTCCCTCCCTAACCCAACCTCCCTCCCCACCCCCCCCCTTTCCTCACCACCCTCCCTCCCTCATCCCTTAACCAACCCTCCCTCCCTCCCTTAACCAACCATCCCTCCTTACCCAACCCTCCCTCCCTTCCTCACCACCCGCCATCCCTCCCTTAACCAACCCTCCCTCCCTCCCAACCCTCCCCCCTCCCTACCCTCCCTCCACCACCCTCCCTCCCTTCTTCCCCACTTCCTTCCCATCTTCCGTCCTCCTTCTCCTTTCATTCCCAAGTTCTTTCTGTCTTATTTGTCATTTAATTATTTTATAATATACAGGCAATGTTGGAGGAATTTATCCGTTCATTCATTATTTTATTAGGTTACGCATTTTCATCTCATAACATGCTCTGCTATTTATTTACTACATTTTAATTTATTTTTATTTCACATTTCCTCAGATTGTTTCATTATTATCGTTCTGAAATTTCTCCTGATTGATCATTAATGATCTGTTTTGAAAATAACAAAATTCATTTGTGTGTGAAAAACCTCTTAATTTTCCCTTACTTTGTGAGTAAGGTCCTAATTCCAATTTGACGTACAAGTAAGTGTCGGTGAAAGTTTTGCAGTGACGCATGACGACGACTTTTTTTGCCCTCAATATTAACCGACAAATGTTTCCCCTTTTCGATGCCGCCACGCTATCCCTTTATAGGCCTAAGGTCTTGAAAAGAGCTCATCACAAAGTTTTTCAGTAAGCTAGGGGTCAAATGGTGACGTCATTATCGCTTGGCTTTAAATAAGATATTGCCGCGCCGGTTATTTCATTTTACTACTAGAACTTTACCAGTCCAGATGAACACTGTGCACCCGGCCGGGATCGACTGGCGCATTCATACGCGTACAGTCATTCAATCAACTTTTAAACATTCGTTCAAACAATCAAACATCATTCACATAACTATCAACCAACATCATGCAAACCTCAATTCGACAGTGCAGTGTGCTTCGTACACGTTACGCTCGACACTACTACGAGCTACGCGAGTATGGGACGAGGCTACGAGCGTTTGAATTCTGCTGTCATGAGGCTACGAACATTTGAATTCTGCTGGCTACGAGCATTTGAATTCTGCGCTACGGCATTTGAATTCTGCTATAAGAGCTACGAGCATTTTGAATTTCTTCTATACGAGCTAACGAGCATTTGAATTCTGCCCGTACGAGCATTCAGAATTCTGCGCTACGGAGCTTTGATTCTGCTATAAACGGCTACGCAGCATTTGGAATTCTGCGCTAACGAGCATTCGAATTCTGCGCTACGAGCTTTGAATTCTGCTATACAGCTACGGGCATTTGAATTCTGCTACGGCCTGTTCGAGGACGACCTGCACCGGTTCGACCTTTGAATTAGACCCTGATCTCCCTCAGAAACCCTCCACCGGTGTCTTTAAGCGGATAATGAAAATACACTTAATTTTCGTGATATTTATTTTTTTAAAATTTTGGATTTGTTTAGTAATATGTATTATGCTGTATTTCATGCTCATGATTAATTTTGTATTTTGTAGATTTGCTGTAAGGCGTTGTGTTTCTCTGTAGAGGACGCATCTAATGCATTTTATATTTTGTTACTTTATTTTTCTTTACTTTCGGTACGTTTTTGGGCTGCTTAGAGGTGACCGGTTTTGGCCGCGGGCCGCCAATTGAGCACCCCTGTTTCATTGCCCTGTCTGTCTATCCGGCGAGGCGTAATTGAATCACAATGAACCTTCGATGGGATAAAATCGAAATTGTAGCGAATATTATGACACCGACCTTTCATATTATCACCAACTTGGAGACGTTTTGATCCATTGGTATAGTTATCTAACAAAATCAGAAAAAGCCCGATATGGGTATAATAGTTATCGTAAGCAAATCGACCCATGTGTCTATGGGATGAAATTTTGATGTAATTCCTTGGCATTTGTTGGCAGTGGTTATTTGTTCTTTGCTCTGCAGTATGCGCGCGTCATGCTTGTTTCCAATTGGATTTGGTAGAACAGGCCCAGAGGATTTTTCTGACCCAATTCCAGTAATGCATGGCATGTGCCTATACTGTACTTGTCTAAACACATTCGGTAGAGAAAACATAGGGATAAAAAGGTCAAAATTGTAAGAACCACTAGAAATTTCAAACATTAATGCTTAAAATTAGCTTGAGAGCTTTGTGGGCAAAATGAGCTAAAAACTGTGAGTCATCCTTCCACGTGTTGTCATTGGTTATATTGTTCTTGTGGCTCTGCAGTATCGCAGCAGTCATGCTTGTTCAAGACCTACCACATTTTATTTGGTAAGACGGCCCGAGGGTGTTTTGAACCAATCCCACAACATGCATTCAATGTGCCTATGCCTAATGTACTAAACACATGTCAGTATTTAGGGATAAAAGTTTTAAGAACCACTAAGAATTCACAATTCATGCTAAAAATAGCTAAAATGAGTGTAAAAGACGGGTATGTGTTTCAGAAAAAAGGATGTTAGTGGGATCACATGACCTTATTGAAGTCAAAAATTTCTCCAACTGGTGCATTTGTGGGATTGATTCAACAACCCAAACAAACCCTCTTAAAGGTCCCGGAAATGAGAGAGACACCTACTACAAAATCTTTACCGGACATTCCATTCCAAAAAACAAGGCACAAAAAGAATACATACCCCTGACCATGGAGGTAGAGAGAAGGAGAAAAGCTCTTCCCCAACCGTGTGATAGACCGATGATCATCGCGCCGCCCTTGTAAACTGTCGTAAACTATTGTTATTGAACAATACAACACGAGCTCGACTTGATGGGCTGCTAGCATGCGCATCAACATTGCCATCGATTTCATAGTTAAGCAGATATCGACATATATTGTAAGAATTGTGCATTTCTTATAAAAGCATGAAACTTGTGCATAAATGTTTACATAAATACTGAGTATGATTTTTTTTATTAGAAATGGAACCACGTCACCGTCAATTATCTTCAGGTAAACAAGATCATGTTTCGATCATTTGTGGTCATTTATTGAACGAGATAGCATGTTCCTAAGAGCTGATTACAAATGATTCGTAGTTATAACCTCGTACTTTTCCGGCTTTTAAAAACTGAAATGTTTTGTAGCGCCGTATTCTGCTTAAAGTATATTTGATACAAATCTAAGTTGAATTGGGGAAGAACATTCCGTTCTAAACCAATGGCACCAAACTTCACAGGGTCCGAAGTTGCCCGTTTTGCAGATTTTGTCCCGAAGTTGGCCACATTTTGGTGAAATAAATGAGACCCTTGGCGATATCCGATTTTCACTTCAGAGAAAATACATGTTTTTAGCATCACATGATCCGTGTATCAAAGTATTGTTAAACTGGACGTCCCATCGCCATATTACCCACAGCATTGTAATGTACATCGATGCATTTGTGTTATTTGCAATGTTGGCCTAATCAAATCTATTTCATAGTATATTCATGTTTTTAGGAATATCAAATTGATAATTCAGTTAGCAATGGAGCAAAAAAAAAAAATATTCACAAGTTAGAGCCTGGGCTAGGACTGGCCCTATATCAATTTATTTTCGGGCCATTTTTGTTTTTCAACACCTCTTGGTGGGCAGGGGGGGGGGGGGCGTGGGGCGGGGCGACATTTCACAGAGCGAATTCTGTCGGGAATGAAAAGGGGGTTTCGCATATTAACTTACCTTGAGCAATATTTTGTTGGGGAATTCAAGGCAACCCAGTAAAAGTCAAACCTCAATCGTTTAAGATGGTTCTCTGAAAAGTGGCAGCACCAGAAATTTTTTTTGGGGGGGGGGTATCGAAGGGCCAAATTTAACTAGGGGGCAGTGAATTTCCCATAAGTTTCACATAAAATACAGCATCATGCCAGTAGTCAAATGATCAAGATATTAAGAATTTCACACTTTTTTTGGAGGGGGGGGTGGGTCCCACCACTGCCCTTACTGTGCCTTTCACCTAGCACCACCACTGTTTCTGAAAAATAAAAATGTTCTAAAGTAATGTTTGGGGGGCTTTATATTTGATTAAACGTTGCACAAACAACAATTCCTTTTTTAGTTCGATCCATATTTTTGGGAACAAATCTACCCTAATTACAGGGACCAAACTTTAAAAAATTCCTACCTCATGATTGGGGGCCCAGCGAGACAAACTGAAACTCACTTGAGACTCGAGGAATTACTTTTAAAGGTGGACTCCCCGATTGTCAGTCTCGTGGGTCTCGTACACATGTTTGCCATGACAAAATTTTGGTATCGTTTAACGCTATAACAAGTGTTGTTTTCTCATGATGGGGGTGAATTAATGTCATTAGAAAGCTTAAAGAGATAAGAGGACATCTCCAGCAAAATATGCCCCTCCCCCATGTTGTTTAAAAACATTTTTACCAATATTATTAAACAACCGAGTGACATAATCCGTAAAGCATCTTCCATGTAATAATATGCTTTTGTAATTTCTGTTGTGCAAATTACGATATCCGCGTATGTCTTTGTTTATGGGGCCGATCAGGACAGCAGGGGGGATTAAAACTAAGTGTTTTGTTTTCTTTGTTCTTTGTTTCAATAAGAACTACGAATGTCCTCATTTGATTTCTACAACAAAGGGCGCAAAATTTGTATCCTCATAAAATCTCGTGGTCCCTTTAAATTCAGAAAGAAGACCGTCGTTGCTTAAGTCGAAATGTATGTCACAAATAGACCCATGAGAATGTTTATGATGTGGTTTATGCAACCTTAATTCTGCATGTTTTAATGTATTTTGAACCTCAATTGGACCTTTTGTTACTCTAGGTGACATTGAACTTGACCTGTGCAGTGGTTCCATATGCCAATTGTTTTCCAAATTTAATTCGCTACCTCTCGGCCAAATTTTGATGCTTTTATAACAAAATGCATAATTTTACCATTATCTGCTTAACTAAACATTACAATTCTGTGGTAAATATGACCACTTCGGGACCAATTGAGAAAACGGGAAACTCCGGGCACTGTCAAGGTTGGTATCATTGTTTAGATACCACAGCATGTTTCTTCACATTTCAAGTTAGATTTCGTCTCCCAAATACATACTTTTAAGAATTAACGCGTTACGGCGTTTCAAAACATCAAGTTTTTCAAAAACAAAATCAATGTAACTCATCTTTGAACTCAACTCCATCTCCGATTTTTTTTTGGACTGAATACTCAGAATTTCGGCTGTATCACGAATCTCTTTGTTTTCGTCTGCACATGTAAACAAACCACTCGGCATGAACGGGGAATAACTTTCGAGCACAGTCAAATATTTTTTTCAACTGACTGACGTGGCCCAGCTTCTTCTGTCTGCGATGATCATGGAACATGAAAGCGTATTCCCCTGCCGAGAAGCGGCCTTTGTTGGCTATGGCTTTAAATGAGTTGCCAAGTGATATATTGGGAAAATCGGCGTTGCGTAATGCAATTAGGGAAGCTTTCTCGTTCTCCTTCTTTCTCCGACTCCATGCCACTGGACATCATTAGTGAAACTATTGATTTTCAGTCAGTGTCCAATGAAATAAGATTCACACCCAAGGGGGTGAACGCATTCAAACCAGTCGTTCCGTGCTGGGGCCTGACATTTTGAATATTGCAGCACGAAATGAATTATCATTTTTGGTGGGGATTCTTGTATACACACATATGGTCAATTCGATACAAACATCCGCCAAAATATCAGTTTGTTGGATGTTGGGTGCTTTGGGTGGTTTAAATTTTTGTCCTACCATGGCCACACAAACCGAATGAAATGACACACGTCAGTCTTGGAGTAAATAACCGCCTCAATGTATTCATCTTTTCACCTAAGCGCGCATTGCATTTATGAGAAAAAAGAGTATCTGAGCAAATGATCGCCGGTACACTCTATTATTCAACCTGGCCACCTCTAACACATCCACCAATTTGTATCACTACCACTACTACCGATTATTGTATATGCAAAGGGGCACCCACAGTATGTGGAAAAGGGGAAGGCAGCCATTGCTTTCTATTGTTTGGTTACTCTAGGGTTTTCTTTGTGGTCGGCAAAACGGGCGATACGTGAATTTCTAAAGATTACGTAACGTTTTGCTCTCGCCTATCTATATATAACCTCTTTTTTCACACCATCACCTGGAATTTTTCTATTACTAATTGAAAATCATACTTTCGTTATGATGTCATCACCACCCAAATAGTGAAGCGTTCCTGGGCCCCTCCATGTAGACGTGACACAAACCACATCAATTCTATTGCATATGCCCTTCCTGGGACCTTTAAGAATGCCATTGAACAGTGCAGGTTAGTTGAGTTCGTTCAGCTTAACCCCTGCCTATGTTGATAAACATGAAGTTCCGATCATTCTGTCGACCAATCCGGAGGCAGCCATTACTGCGATGCTGAAAGCGTGTGTCGGAGATTCTTGCCCGAAATCATGCCCAGACCATAACCAGTTGTATTTTCTCAATAAGGCAGCTATTCACGATTTTCTACTTCAATCGCCAACTCGAGCTTTTTCAATCGGCAATTGTTTTACTCTACAGGGTGTCTCAAAAAAGATGCGTTACCGTTACCCCCAGAAACGCGCATTTTTCCTTTACTTATCAATTCTTATCCTCGTTTGAGCTTAATATCAGGAAAATATGTACTTTTACTTTTCTGAACATATGGTGAAAACCAAAAGAAAACGAATGACAAAATAACCACAAGGACTATTTTTCCCTAAAAATTTGCAAATCCTACTTTGTCCACGGCTAGCACTGGCAGAGGAAAGCCATGGGATGCAAATATCCCCGCCATAAAAATGTTTAAGAGACCCTCCTGGCCATAATACTTCAATTTCCCAAGGTCCATTGCTGTTGTTAGAGTTTTATTGTTCAGTTCTCTACGGCACTGCAGCATGTTCCGTTTTGACGACCATATCTCCTCTCCTTGCACCTTTTTAGAGTCTTGCCATGCATGCTCCAGAATTTTTCTCTCCTCTGCTCACCCTTGATTTGCCATCCTTACTAGGAACCTCAATTGAGGAAAAAAAACGTACCCATTCACGATTAACGATGGATGTCATTTAACCCAAGATACATTAGAATATTCCTTTGTAGGAGACCACTTGGTGTGCTCAACCATAAGAAAATACAATTTTCGTGTCTCTCTGCTATTGCTAGCAAGCCGGGACAAAGTTGGTTGCCTCATTTTTTAGGGAAATAGCCATTATATTTGGATATTTATTTTCACACCGTTTTTCTTTCTTGTTTTCACCATATGTTCATAAAGTACATATATTCATGATATTACGCCAAAACAGGATAAGAATTGAGTATTAAAGCAAACTGGCCGTTTCTTGGAGGTAACAATTTCCTTCTGAGACACCCTGTAAATTAAAAAACGGTATGGCAAATGAAACTAAATTAGCAAGTAATTGACCGGTTTTTCATTCACAGAGCATGGCAAAGATGACCCGTCACAGGGTGAAAATACGACCCATATTGGCAGCACATAGGTACCGAGACCCTTTTTGTACTGAGTAAATCCACCTTCTTGAGGCTGTCCTACAGGATGGTCTGTTAATAAAGATTCGCAAACTGAAATGATATCAGAAAAAAGCTTTTCTGCCGTATGCATTGCATACAAAAATTATGTTTAGTGATTTTGGTGTTGAAACCAGAGGGTTAAGATTATTATCTCATTTCTACTTACTTTGAGAAATAATTTACTTCATTCCATCCATCCGCATTTCTTGTCTTTGTGCTGCAATACGTTTGAAACACATCGAGCCTACGAGACTAATAATTTCGTATGCAACAAGATCACATTGTGAGTAGCGAGAGGGCGACTGGTACCCCAATGCAATAAATTCCACATTTGCCAGCAAGTAGCCGCATGTTGTCTCGCTATATATTAGAAGATATATGACATTATCTGAAGGGCTAAGTGCTATGCCAGATGGAATTGGGTACGTGGCCCCAACCAAGAAGAAACGGTAGAATGAAATCTCGTGCATTTCATCGTTCACGAGTTGAGTCGTATTTAATGCAAACGTTTTTAACAAAATAGCGGCAAGAATATGGTCCAGGTGAATGTGGCGAGGCCGGATATATGTGTCATAGCGGCAATTGACGACAAGGTTTATCGGACCAAGGTAACTTATTTGATATGATGAGTGAACAGTTGGGCAAAAAAGAGTGCTACAGCTAACAATGATCCCTTTTCCATACGAATTTTGCAAATTGCTGAATTTGCAGTACGTGATAATTGTTCCGATTGAACCACAGAAAGTGACAAGCAAGTTGCTAGCAAACCTAATATTCAATAGAGTCAGAAAAGAATCGAATGACAGCGTCTACTGACTCCAATGTTGATCTTCGGAAGATACATCGTAGCAACATTGCTCGCTCGTCTGGCAGTAGGACGAATTCACTTTTGTCATATTCCGTATTTTCATATGTCAAGCCTGGTTTCCATTTACAAACATCGACAGAAAACTCAGTTGAACTATTCAAACTTAACATACTTGCAATCAAGAATTGGAATTTGAAGCTCTTTACCACACAACTAAAAACATTTTCAATTTAGCGAACCAAACGTGTCTCTAATGTTACTTTTCGTAGTAAGAATATCTTCCGATTGTTATGTATATTATCGTTACGGATAAAAAAGTATTAAGTTCGTATAATGTGTCATGTTTACATGTAAGAAATTTCATTTGGTGTCTCCGAGTACCAGTCCCAACCGGTACAAGAGTCTAATTCATACAGTCCTTTTTTTATATCACATGATGCAAACGCTTCCATTTCAGTTACTCCACAGAACTGTACCTTTGAATCCTCATTTGTTTCATTCGTGGTTGCGTTATTTTGCTTCAATTGGTAAGGATCAATTCAACACCATATTTACTGTCAAAGCGGAAGCTGTCCAGACATCGTCAGAAGTAGAGGATCTTTAATGTTTTATTCATGAACATTTTTTTTCCAATCCAACGATAACCCAGTTTATTCCTTATACATGTACCTGTAGCTGAATTACTTCTGAAGTATAGCATAGAATCTTGTTTGGCACAACTCCAGTTATGAATGAGATATGCTTTTGTGTCATTTATTAAATTACATTTATCCATATCAGGTAGACCAGGTTGACATATAATTTGTCGGCATAATTGAGTGACCGGATCAAGTACTTCAGTTCTTAGACACGTAGTTGGTTTATGGTTGTTTTGCCGTGACAGATTGGCGAAACTGCCACATATCGCTAGCTTCTCCAAAACAAACTCCGTGAACAGAAGTGCTTGTATCTATACCCCAATTGGGCATAACCGCAATGAGGGTTTTTAGATAGTTTTTGTCCATGAGCGGAACTATAGCACCGTGCAAGTTGATACGATCGACAGGCCCTAGATATCGTTAAATTGAAGGTTTGCGGACAAATATCAGTAAAGCAGGTGCGAATACGACTTCCGACTGTCGACTTTGCTCCGATGCCACCGTTAAAACGCTTCTCGTTTAAAACTCTTACAGTACTAGTACATGCATCATGCTCAGTTGAAATTGCATTCCAGGGCTTAATGTTCCCTAGGTTACGGTTATGGCAGATAGCGCAAATATGTTCTGAAATTATTCCCAAATTGGTCAAAACTAACATTGTGTCAAATTGGTCGGCACACCTCGACGCAATGAAGTCGATCTTCCACGATGACGGACATTGGCCAATCACGAAAACTGTTTTGTCGGACATCCAATCGAAAGCAGAGCACTGGTGAAATGCAAAGTCTATAACCTTCAAAAGTGGTGTTGTTGTTTTTCTTGTCCTGTACATGTGGTGTTATAATCTATGCAGCAATCTCCATATTGTATACATTCAATGTCACATCGACACGTGATGTGATCTTGATGGTTGCATCGCCCTGACAGCTTTCATGTTGTCGTATATAACGGAAACTCTATCCCGGCATATTGAAAATCTGACAAAAGAAAACAACACCTCATCCCAGGACATTCCTGGATTACAACCACATTAATCACAATCGGGATCCCGATAATTCTTAATTCAAGAAAAAACGCTTCCTTTTTTGACCACCGTGAAAGAATTTGAGCGTTTTCCATTCAAGGAGCCAATGACCAATGTTACTGGCAAAAATCTTATTTTCATTTAATTGGGCCCTGTTTTGAAGAAGCGCTACTATTACTTTAACACTTGTGCTGGCCGCTTTACAACAGAGATTTTTGGTCGAATATTTTGTAAATTGTCTGACCTTTGAAGCCGCTTCTTTTCATTAAAGAAATATTATTAATAATCCCTTGTCAAAGCCGTTAATGCATTAATTACCCCCCTTGGGCACTAACGGATATCGTATGAGCATTATTTTAAAAATCAAAGACCATAGCCAATTTTAGTTTGCTGTATATCTGTGCCAACACACATACAAGTAAACAAGTATTAGTACCTTCAAATAATTGACCCCTTTTATGTGTTGAAACAAACAATTCATCTTGGATGTTTTGCTAAAACTTTAGTTTAAGGTAATCCTGCATTTTACGGGTGTTGCAAATACACGTCATTTTCATATTTGTACATTAACTGAAGGTTTGTGTCAAATATATTTAGATTTAAGTTCTATAGAAGATATCAACATAAAATAATTTTTCAATATGTTTGACATAATCGCAAGACTCATTGGCTATTGTCTGTCTTTTTGCTTTTTTGATGTTTGAAAATGTTTTTTCTTATGACCGTTCACATGTGGTATAAATTTCGTGTCAATTCGTTCGGGAAAAAGGTTAATTTGGTCGGTTCCCATGACAGTGGTTGGTGGTGCACTAATTGCTCGGCAACAACACTGTATGCGTAAGCCTATGGTCATTGTTAGAACTACAGTGGTGCAACTATTTTTTATGCAGCACAACCCGCGGGCACATTCATTTCGATTGTTCGGTTCAGTCATTGTGAAAATGTTGCACGCCTGGTGCTCTAATTCGCACAACCTTCCCTTTAGTCTTTTCCGTCAGTCGTCAAGAAATGCTGTTTCAAAATGCAACGCTATATATTGACAGTCAATGTGGTAAATCAAATCTATTGCGCTCTCGATGTCACATGGTACAGGAGAAGCCCTGATCTCTGCAGAGATGACCCGGCTCACCTCCACCAAAAGTATATCAGTTCTTCTCGCACCAATGCTGACTCTTTCTCTCCACCAGGAGTTGTAAGCACGCAACTGGCCAGCCTTTGTCAACGCCACTCTCCTGTACAGTTGTAAGCAACAACTGCAGGAGGGGCGGCGACAATGTGCAAACGTTTCTTATCGCCTTTCTAAACCCGAAAGCGGCCGCTGAGAGTTTCGGAGTCATTAGCATCACGGCATCCGTTATGCGCCGTTGATAGGATTATGACCACCGGTATTCATTATTTACGAAAAACATCACTGGTGGTGCCAGGAACGCCGTCGTGTACCTGGACATTCTGGAAAACCACTGGCTGCCACATGTAAGAAGGGTTTATGTAAACAAGTTTCGGTTGAATGTCACGCCGCACAGGGCCGCTGTAGTGAGACAATTACGACCTTTAGAAAACCGGCATTATGTTATTGCGATGCCGATGCGGTGATGACCAGTGAACGCGCCCATGCCCAGCTGAGTTCATGAATGTGACCCATATCGATGATACGAGTGAACTTTGGATTCATGCGGTCACATTTCCGAACACAGCTGGGCATGGGCGCGCTCACTGCATCACCGCATCTGCATACGCATAAGCCCGGTTTTCTAAAGGTCGTAATTTCTTGAGGCAGAAGGGTGAAGCAGATATACCATGGCCTGCTTGCTCCCTGATTTTAACCCTATCGAGCATGCTGGAATGCCTTAGGCCGAGCCATTAATTACAGGGACAATCTTCCTCAAACACTACAGGAGTTAGCCCAGTCTCTGACCGAAGAGTGGGACGCTCTGCCCATTGACATCATAAACAGCCTTGTGGACAGTATGCCGCAACGTCTTGACGCATTGATTCATGTCAGAGATGGCCATACTTGATGTTAGTGGCTGATTGACATTTAAAACAGTACTATTAAACATTTCGATGCCTGAAATCACCCAAAAATATGTTATATGTAAAAATGACTGATGTGAAAAAATTGTAACAAAAAAATCCTTAAATCTGCTGTTCAAACACCACTTTTCCTTTCAGGCTAAGGACACAGTTCGTAAAGGGTTAATTGTGGACTAAGTTCATGGTGATATGTTCGGAAGAGACTGATAATTCAAGTAGGGTGGCGATATACACCCTAGATATCATAAATAATGTAAGAAAATTCCATAAAAAGTGGTAAAATATTTTATTCCAACGTTATGAGCAACAGTGTAAATATTAGTAACATATGTGCATGTTCTGTGTTTTTATGGGAATACCTTTTTCACAGAAGTAGAAGCTACGCACAAGTCCGTATTCTGAGCAGTTTGCTCTCGCGGTGAACACCGTGGTAATCGGAAGCAAAATCGCCCATCAGTTGAACCTTGAACATTCCACAAATCATCGCCATCGTTGTTCGTTGGACACATGTTCTACTTTATCGCGGAATTAAATTTATTATGTCAACACCACGTTTTCCACTCAGTGTGGTGTTGGGTACGGACTTTCGACTCCTATTTTACTTGTGTCCCTGGCGCATCTTGCACTAACGCCCAATCCGACACACTTGTAGATGACCCTATATTATATCGTGTCCAAACATTAAGTTATGGTAAAAAGCAAGCGTTATATAAGAAAAACTTTTTGCACTGACAAAGATTTCGTTTCCAATTGAATTCTGACATGCTGGTCATTTACCGGGTGTATAAAATGTGCTGGATATTGCGCTGATCTTGAACGTTGATATGCAATACATTAACCGTAACTTTTCTGTATTATATATAATACTCAATTCATTACAACGACATACAGGGTGAGTAAAAAACTGACCCTGATTGTGTCACCATTTTGATTTTTAAATACTATATATCTACATATTTGGTACTCTGCTGAAAGTTATTTCATTATCTTTAATATTTGCTGCAAAGATCATTTCCAATCGGTTAAGTATAGGAGCCGATCTAACAGTCTTCAAATTCAGAATCTGCAGTGAATAAATGGCCTGATTTTCTTCTGGACACGGATTTCCTTCCTCGCTGAACGCCGTTCATTTCAATGTGAATCCTTGACCGAGCATAAAACCGACTAACCTTGATTCAAACGACTGTAGCTCGTCGATACCTAACCGAATGTGAATGATCTTTGCTGTAAATTACGATAATGAACCCATTTTCAGATGATTACCAAATATGTTAGATTACTTAAAATTTCAAAATGGGCGGACACAATCAGGGTCAAGTTTTTTTTGACTCACCCTGTATTATGAAAAAATGAAAGAAAGTGCTATTGAAATGACATGATAGGTTTTTTATAACACCCTTCCTTTTTCTCAATTTTCATTCACACCACTCCTACACAGTGGAATCACATTTTCGATATCTTACCTAATTTATTGTAAAGATCGTATTGGTCAATAGTGGTTTATTGTAGCAACTGTCATGTTAATAGTACAACAAAACATTCTTGTCTGCTCAAAAATAATAGTTAAAAACCTGTAGTTTTCTCGACAATAATTGTTTGCAATAAAAATATTGGCGGCGAATAAAATGGCCGAGAAATCTTTCATTTGATCAACACATGTTTAAACATTTATTTTAATAATGAATTTAGTTATTTTAGACCTCGAATCAGAACACTTTCTAGAACGTCTATTGAGTCAAATAACTTAACATTAAAGTGCACTTTTGTTTGTCTGTCTTGTTCCCTATTTCTTCTCCTGCTTTTCCTCCACACAAGTGTTGGTAATCTTTCTTTAAAGAGACCTGCACTTTTGAAAAATAGTGCGGCCCTCCAATTGTTCAAAATTGCATATTTTTTTCTGTTTGTAAAGCTTTTATATATACTAGTCCTCACCTGAAATGATTAAATGTAAAGGAGAACCAGTACAACGAATAATCTGAAAGAATAGACATTATAAATATTATTGACCACATATCGAGTGTTTTCATAGAAAAAACGGATTATATAACCCTAAAAAATAAATTCCCCTCGTTTTACCTGAGCATTTTTTTTACCAAAATTGCCGAAGGGGGGGGGGGGGGTGGGTTACCACCCCTGGTGATTTTCGTTACTGAAACACCCGATTCCTGTAAATTTGGTACCAAAGTATAGCTTAGAGTTTCCTCTTTCCCTTGGTACCAAATAAGTACTAACATCCCATTATGACGTCAACATTGGACGTCATATGTTGAGGACCGTACGAACATACTGAATATAGGGGGAAAATTGATATTTCTCTCAATTTCAGCGACTCAACCCCCTTTATAGCTCTAAAATGATGTTCATATTAAAACTAGTCATTCCCATCAATAGAGGGAGTCAAAAACCGCATGAAATCTGATTTTCTAACCTTTTTTGGCGAAAAATTGGAATTTGTTCATCACTGTGGGTGTCTATGAAAATGGCAGTTTTGCCTGACATGCAAACTTTATGAGTCATTGTGACGTAATGATAGAATTTTGGTACTCATTTTGGTATCATGGAAGAGGAGACCATAGCTTCTATTGGTAGCAAAATCAAGTTCTGTGATGTTCCCTGTGTTGTGTTAGGCTGTTTTGTACTTCTCTTCCGAGGGGGGGGGGGTGGTTACCACCCCCCCTCTCGATCACTTTGGGATCACCCTGTACCTTACCTATACCTCGGTGGATGTTTGTTGTTGGATTAAAAGGAGCGGAACATGACAATGACAATTACATAAAGGGGATGGCACGAGTTAAGTAGTATATCAAGTTTCATCTTGATAGAATGGACTTCACCTAAAAGCCCCCCCCCCTCATCTGTAACAGTTTCGCGCCGATATTCCCAAACCGTTTTGATGTGGACAGCTAGAAACGTGATTTTGGGAGCCCCATAGAGTTACTTGTAAAACTAATATTGGTCGACCAAAATGAGTACACTTTCGCTCGTAACTCTCAAACCAAACATCATTTAGCCTAAGATTTCACAGGGTAAATGAGAAACAAATAGTAGCTTTTTTCTGATACAAAATGTCGACCATTACGGTAAATTCTGGGGTTCTGGACGAGGTCTGCGATCGGGCCATGGACCGTTAAAAGAAATTGCACCAAAAAAAGGGTTTAGCAAGCCGGGGAAAAAACCTGAAGGGGAGGGGTGGTAACACCCCCCCCCCCCCCTTCGGTATAGACGAGGGTTAAAAACATATAGTCTGAAAACCCCATGGGGTGTTTGCTTATTTAAAAATCGCCGCTATATATCGGGTTATGCGAACGACCGGCTACGTTAGGTCATACAGCCAGTAGGAAATTTACACATTATGAAAGCATATGTGTGAAGATGTATGGACCGGCTACGGTGCTGGTCGTATGCTAAACACAAATACATATCCCATATAAGTAGCGCGAATTTCAAATAGCGCATGGGTCAGACAAAAGGCTTTAATTCGTTTTATGGTTAGTTAGTATAATTCAGTTTTCCCGCTGGAAACCACTATAGGTGTTAAATTAATGTTTTATAGCGTATATTGATGTAAGTTTTCTTAATACAGGTTCTCCTTTAAGACCAAATCAGCGCATTTATGGTCAACGGAACGATTTAATAATTAATGTCGCCGGCGAAAATTAATTCAGCAGACGACGGAACTGGCGTTAACACAAGAAAACACACGCCATATGCATGATTCCCAAGGCATGCACCTTGTTTGACGGTTTCTGTGACCTTTGTGGTGTTAAGAGCAATAAGTACGAGTCTATGATATTCATGTCATTATACACATTGTTGATTAAAGTTATGGCAAACTGAAAAGTTGGCCTACAAATTACTTGGTGTCTTTAACCCCTTATTAATGCCCCTATATGTTTTGGGGCATGTTCTGTTTATTGTAAAATGTATCTCTATTCTTCCAATGGCCTAGACTATCAAATGAGAGCAAATTGAAGAAATTTCTTTTTTTGTGAAAATGTTGCAAGGTCGCTTTAATTCTAATAGGGGATAATTTCAACTATGTAAATGGGTCTACAACCTTTGCTGCTAAAGGTTACATCCGAAATAAGTTGTGTTGTGTAATCAATTTAGTAAGGCAAAGTTCCTTTTTGTGTATTCATTATCCAATCGCTTCTATAGCGTCGATGACAAATGAATTGGCGGGACAATTTCTTCTCTATTTATTCGTGCATGTCATTTCCTGCACAAGGCTGCCTTTTATTTGTCGTTGCTTACCGCAAACTACACCGACAGCTTCATTTTCTGCATGCGCAGTCTGGGTGATCTCATCTTTACACAAATTCAAACCATTTGCACAAGGCCCAACGACGTAGTTTAAGTACACATCTTCTGATTTTGGTGGCTCCCTCAAGGAGTTTGAAGGCGAATGCTGATCCAGTGTCTCGAAGTGTCTACAAACTACATCAGAATAGTTAGTTCCCATCCATCAGCAAGATATTTCCCCAGCGTTTACCATTAGAAACTTGAACAATTGCCTTTGTGGTCGGTTTACCAACCAGCCGTATTTGAATGGTATATTGTAAAAAAAGTCTTAATAAATTACTGAATTAGTATTATATGGTTTTAAATTAGGGAATATTTCAAGCATCTTGACTAAGATA
>JAMKCH010025706.1:0-40749 GCA_023653785.1 Ophioderma brevispina | reverse complement strand
TGCAATTTTTAAAAACAAATTGCTGGAGTACCATACCCCCTTTAGCAATCTACAGGAAACAAGTGCTTTTTATTTATGGCTGTACAATAACAAGTACTCTAACCCTAATAATTAATATGTTACAGGTAGAACTTCGAATGGGTGTACATATAGAACTCTTGCCTTGGGGAATATTAGCAAAGTTGTTTAAAAGAGAATGATTGGTATGGGTGACTCTGGTGGTGGATGTGGGAGGGGGGCGTCCCCCTACCACGCGAAGCGCGGAAGCCTCGCAACAGTCGCTTTCCTTGATACATTTTCTCTTGTAAAGATGATAAAACAATTTGAAATTTCTAATGTGGCTCACAATAAATTATAATACTTGGGTATTGACAACGGCATTTAAAAAGTAAATGATAGGTAAGGTTTGTGGTTTGTAATGTAGCATCGAAGCGTTCGTGGAGAGTTCACACCCCGATCGGTAAAACAACCTCATTTACTTAAACATATTTGCTGATGGAAAAAATATTTATAGCCGGTGTAAATATGCTCCGACCGGAGCCATAGTCTGGGCTCCATAGACGAAACGGATTAAAGCGTGCATTATGAGGCAGGGCATGCTAATCTACCAAGGGCTGAGTTCATCAGCCTTGGATGTGCACATGTTCATTCATTCAAGGTTTATTAACAAAATATCATTATCACAGCAGAAGCTGAATTGCAACAATATTTACATAGTAAAAGCACATATATAATTAATATACAAGATAGGAAACATAATTGACATACAAATGTTACTAAGCACATATATGATAATAATAAAAAAAATATATTAGTATAAATTAAGACACACGGTAGTGTGTCCACCAAGTTTTAAAAATAACTATAAAACACCAAAAACATCCAAAAAACATTAAAACAGCCATGATACAAACGACACACACCGTGAGTATATTAACAGAAACAAACTTCCCTTTGTTTCTGCGCGTTTGACGAGAAATAGCACTAGGTGGCAATATCATCAATAATCACTTAACCGCTCGCAATATACAACCAGAGCATGTATTTCAACCCACAAAAGAATATTGGACACATTTTATGTGCAACATATGAAATAAGAAAACGGAAACGATGAATTAGAAGTACTTTCAAGCGGTCACTTATAATGATTATTAGTGGAAAATGTGAAACTTTTACAAGTGGTCTCACAGACCTACAGCCTTTATTATGAAATGGATAGTAGCCAAACTTAATACATAATTTCTAGTTATCCTTATGATGTGCCTTTTAGTGATAATATTGAAGATAATTCACTCTATGCAAAGAAAATGACGTTTAACAGGATTCTTGTGTTCAACATCACTACTGAACCATATATGGATTACCCCATGGGTCTGTTGTAGGCCCTTTGGGGTTTGTGCTTTACACTCATGCTATTGGCCATATTCTTCGTCAGCATAATTTGAAATACCACTTATATGCTGATGACATTCAGGTTTATACTGAAGTTGATCCGGCTGTTCAGGGTGCACCACATACTTGTGCAATTTCAAACTTGCTCAATGTGTCTATGACAAATATTTGGATGATAAAAAACAAACTCAAACTTAATCCAGACAAGACAGAGTTTTTTATTATTTCATCTACAAACACCCAACATCGTTTGGCTGGTATCAATCTTCCCCTTGGTGATTTTATTATCCCAACATCTTCCAGTATCCGTAATCTAGGTGTTGTCTTTGACTCCAATATGAATCTTTCAGAACATATCACCAACCTAAGCCATTCCATAAACTGGCAAATTCGCAATATCTGCCGTATTCGTAGGTTCATAGACTTTGATACCTGTGCTAACATCGCTCGGTCACTAATCCTGTCTTGCTTGGATTATTGCAACCTTCTATTTAATGGTGTTTCAAAAAAGTCACTCAATCGTTTACAAATGCTGCAAAACAAATGTGATCGGTTGATATACCAACAGCCCAGATCCTGTCATATCACTCCATTATTGTATGAATGGACACTGGTTGCCTTATTGTGGATCGTATACGATTTAAAGACACTATCAGTGATTTATCCAAAAGAGTCAAAATATTTGAAATCAGCAGGAATAGCTTGAAAGTGAGGGAAAATCTGTAGAATTCTCATACGTACTTTTTCCAACTGAAGAATTGACAGAAAAGGAAAGAAAACGGCAGTGCTGCAAAGTACGAATCCATTCCACTACGTGTTGTAGTAAGTGTCCGTTCGGACAATTAATGACTTAAAATTCCGATTTTGTCCTGATTACGTTGCTTCTGGTCCTATCATTTGTTAGGGGATGTTTAGGAACATACTATTTGTTACGAAACAACAATCTGATTTTGATGTTTTTTCGATTTTCTGATTTAGCAAATCATGATAGTGCCTTAAGACTCTTCTCAACTGTGTATAAAGCACCGAGTGGGCTTTGTCCCCATTACATGAGCGACTGCCTGGTGGTGAATAAACCTCACCCTGGCTCAGTTACAACCCACTGTGGTCTGGGTTGACACTCAATATTATGGAACGAAGGCGGATATAAAAGTTGAATTGACAAACCAGTAGAGTTTGCGACGCCATGGCGGGGAGTTTGCAAGTTTGCAACGCTATTCCGGCGAGTTTGCAAGTTTGTGACGCCATGCCGGGGTGGGTGATGTGGGGGTGTGTTGCCAGGGGAGTTTGCACAAAATTTTGCGCGCCATGCCGGCGAAGTTTGCAAGTTTGCGACGCCATGCCGGCGCGTTTTGCAAGTTGGCCACGACATGCCGGCGAGTTTGCAAGATTGCGACGCCATGCCGGCAAACTCGCCTGGTTGTCAAACATCACGTCACCAAAGGACCCCATGCATAATTTAAAAATGTTCACCCAAAGACCCATTTTTTTGTATTTTTGGGGGCAACATTTTGAAAATGTCACTCAAAGACCCCTATTTTGGGTGAAAATTTAAAAAACAAAAAAACCGAAAAAGAAAACCAAAATTCAAAAAAGAAAAATTTTTTACATTTGTTCGCTTGAGAACACCTTATTTTGGGACATTTTGGCTGTCTTCAACAAAGACCCCCAATTTTTTTTAGTCCTTGTCACTGAATGCCCCTGCATTTCGAAGCGTCAGCCGTACACCCATATCCATTCATAAGTGATTACATCCCGCATGAAACTGAATGTTGATGAGAGTCGACGAAATCGAGTGCCATATTCTTCACTGTTATAGCAGATAGGAGTCGGGGACTATATTTCTGCCACAGAGGTTGTAGATCGCTAGCTACCTTGCATTACCGAAGGTGAAAAATATATGCATAGATGAAATACTAGTGGCGTGTTTCCGGACTAAAAATTTTAGTAGGGTGGACACAAATGTGGAAGTAGGCGGCCCAATGATGAAGGATCTAACAATATAAACAGCTACACTTAATTAACAGAATCGTTAAGCATAAGGGTGATAGAGGATCATAAAGGCTAAACGGCAGATTTTCTTTATTTTCAGATATATGTATTTCATCGGTGTAAATGAAAAATCTGAATAAAAAAATGGGGTCACCCGACTTAGTGTTTTTAAGGTAGGGGGTGGGGGGGGGGGAAACGGTTTTTTTTTTTTCCCCCCAAAAATCACATTTTTCGGAAAAATGTGTAAAGAGCTCTATGGGAAAATGAGAAAACAAAAGGACGCATGTCCTCATAAAAAAAATCAATAAATTAAAAAAAGCAAAAAATATTTTTATTTTTTAAATTATGTTAAAATCATATGCAGATTTTAAGGCGCATCAATAAAAAAGAGGGGGTCACCACTTAGTTTTCTAGAAAATCTGCAAAAGGTACCAAAAACACTTTTTTTTTCATTTAGTGCGTTCTTGGGTAACTGTTGTGGGCGCAGCACTCTTCGCGTCCTTTTCTTTTTTTACGCACCAAACTAGCGCAGGTTGTACACCGATCATAACTCAGCAAACAGTTGATTCTGTGCGATAGAATTTACGGTACCGCAGATTTTAAATCTACACACAAGTGATTTATATCTTATATATAAGTGGCATAAACGTCCGAATATAACAAAAACCGTTCCAAAAAAGTTAGAAAGAAGTTGAAAATATGTCAACTTATGCACGAAACTCAGCAATGTTGGCTATAAAAAAGAAGCAACCAAACAAAGTTTGAGCATCTGAATGCAGGCTTAAAAATGCTGAACAGAAGGCAAATACAGACTTCTGATCATTCCGAATTTACCTTGCGACTCGTGAGTTTGGAAGTAGTTTATGTTGCGGGTCCTCTCGATATTGAGTTCAAGTTCGGAAGGTTCGTTTCGAACAGGCGTTTTCGCATTCGCTTTTTTAAAAACCTTTAAAAGGTTTGCGATTCCGAAAATCGGGTTCGCTATTCCGATAATTGGAATGGATATCTATTCTGAATTTGTAAATGGATCTGTTTTTCGATATATGTAAGAGAAGGCTGTTTTTCCAAGCTAAAGGTTCGCTATTTGAAAACAGCTACAGTGTTTATATCTGAAATTTCAAAAGGGGTCGTATTCCAACTTTTTAATGAAACAATTGATTGAAGCAGCCAATTAATGATAGGATCAAGTTTTAGTTTCAGGGGTTTAGGGTAAGTTAGGTTATAGGGTTAAGGTTTGCATTATTTGATTGTGTCATCACCAACCAAAAACAGAGAAAACTTAATATGATGTGAATTCTCAGTTGGGTTTTCTAAAATGTGAAATTAATACGTGCAGTGTGCATGCGGCATCAAGTATATAATATAAATGACTATAGGGCCTCCTCATTCATCATGTTCACTGCGGAGTTCTCTCGATATTCAAAGGTTCCATTATTCCGAGTTTGATATTCATCACCCCGCAAGTCTTGTGCGAAGATATTTTTTTCAATTGCTGAATGAGCTCTTGAACCTCAAAATTCGACGCCCCTCAATTAAAATGCGCTTACACTTTCTTCCGATTTTCTGGTTCTCCGAAATGTTGGGTTTGTTTTTATGTGCGGTGGTAGAAGATGCCCTGTCGGTATTGGTATAATTTATTAAAGCGAAGTTGTGAAACTTACACGAAAAGTACGAGGAAGAAAAAAGCCCACGACGAAATCAATCCAAAACTAATGAGGAATGCAAAAACGGCACAAGAATGCAACACTTCACGAAAGCACGCGATAGAGTTAGACGCATCTCAAGAACCAGTCGACGCACATATAGCGACGTGCGTCAGTAATTATTCACGCTAAACGATGCGCATCTGCAAATAGGTGTGCGTACTTTGAAAAGGACCCTAGATCACCTTAAATATAGCAAGAAAATGGCAAGACAGTTTGACAATCCAAAGTTTATTTAAAAGTCACACTCGCTGTTTATAGTTGCCAAATTTTATAGTACTTTTTCTGCCAATATGGGAATCCTGCCACCACAAGCAAATCTTCTAAGAGAGCTTAACTTCAAGTTCAGTTAGAATTTAGTGCTTTTAGACCAACTGTTTACAAAAACAAATGTACCATATTGCTCCTGTATATTTTTTTCAAAAAAGAGAAAAATACAAAAAAACACGAAAAAATTAAAAATATTTTTAAAGTTTGATCAATGAAATTTGAAGTGCCAAATTTTAGCAGTTAATGCATCATACCCCTAAAAGGCAAAATGTTGTACTCCAAAGATGAACAAAGTACATCTTCTCATCCTCATCTTGCCTGCTACATGCACTTTCCATGTAAGAATATACAAAGTGGAAATTCAGCATAGAATAATTGAAAATATTAAATTTAATCCCGGTATTTAAAGGGATTAGCAGCGATTTGCTAATCCGAAACATCGAAAAAATCATCAAAATTCATATTTCTGTATTTTTGTTGTTGGCATGGATATGCGAACATAACCTGCAAATGGTTGGCTTGAAATCCGTGTATTAAGGACACGGCGGCACTTTTTATCTGATTCTGTAATTTCTATACGTGCGTATCTAAATTCCGACTTGAGATCAAAAAACCTTTCCCGGTGAATATCACAGATTTTCAGCGTGATATTGTGCCCCATGATCAATACAGTTTGACCTCAAACACAGGCATTATTGACCTTTGTTCATTGTGTACTGGTGTAAGCCACAATCAGCTGTTTTGTGTAGATTTTGAGACGCCGTCGCTGTGTGTCTATTTGCGGGAGACGGTATGACAAATTTCCTCAAATAGTTCATTTTTTTCAATATTTGGTGGTTTGTTTCGACATTAAAGCAGTTATATGGAATTGTACACACTTATCCCTTATTTATAAGTTAAAAACATGCTTTTCCACATTTTTTCGATTCCCTCGCATTATCGCTGCTAATCCCTTTAATAGCAAAACTCTTTCTTTTCTTCTTTTAGTCAGAGCACAGTGGTGGCTCCCATTATTTTTTTTTCAGGGCAGAGAGGGGAAATTCATGGGCTTTATCTAAGGAGTGAAGGGGTCATCGCCCCACATTTTCATGAATACTCTGAAAGAGTTTTATTTCAGCCACGTTTTTGCTAAATATGTCAGTGTTCTCTCCAAGTGTGAGTAGCAATTGACACACATGGGCACGATTGGATTTTGGAAGGTAGAAGTCCCCAAAATTGGCATTTAGTTAATATTTTGCAAAATTTTGCGATGGGGCAAAGGGTCCAACTCTGATATCCATGTATGACTCCCTTCCTGGCCTTCCTCTCCTTCTTTCCCCTTCTCTATTCTTTCTCAATCCCTACCTCTCCCTCTATCCCCTTCGTTCTTTCGTGAGAGAGCATGGACTGCTGGTTAGGGCATTTGCCTTTGGTGCAGGAGGTCCTCGGTTTGAGTCCCGGTAGGGCCACTTGCAGGGATTTAATTCCGGAACCAAATTATGGATTTGAGGTGTATAAGAACTATTGATTAAAACTGGAATTCCGCTCTGCACATGGTTCATTTGGACTTAGACAAATGGACTATGAGAATATCCCGTCCTTCAGAGGGGACGTTAGGCCGTTCCCATGTGCATGGAGAATCAAGCTTGTACATGAAATCACCGCAGTTTCCATAAGAGTTAGGATGAAAACTGGATGTTCCAAGTCATCCTGGAACCCTGGGCATCAATGGAAAGCAGTGTCTGAACACTAAATGATGTACTCAAGCTAAATAAGACAACTAAAAAATATAAATACCAGAGGGACATTTCATGATCCACAGTCTCTTCTCCTGACTTACCTAAAAAAAAATGATATTTTTATATCATCTGAACTGTTGGCCTAAGTATAGTATGTGTTCCTTATCTTAACCCCATTTGGGGCAGAAACTGCCCCCCAGTATCTCGGAAACGGATTGATGAACTATCATATGTGTGGTACCAATGGATAGCTATGGCCCTCCCGAGTCCATTGATACCAAAAAAAGTACAAACATGCCTTGTATGACGTCACAGTGACGTCAAACATGACCTCAGGCAAAAATGCGAAATATCTTAAAAAATCACAAAATTCAAGCAAAAGTTGGATTTTTTGGCCATGATGTGTATCAAAGTATGCGCACACACTGCGCTTACTACAAATAAATCAAAGATCAAATATATGTAACTGTATCCTAATAATTTAATTAGCACAAAAAACTGGATTTCTGCTGTTCTGTGTAATTTCAATGGAAATAGCTTTCTTCGCACGCAGTTGCGTGATTACGTAACCGCCAAACTGTAGGTCCGATTTTGTTCATTAGCAATGTTTTGAGGAGTCCCAGTTGTGAAATATCCGATCCAAAAGCTGATAATGATCAAATTGGATGATTTACGCCAATATTAATTGGTCTCGCTATGAGTTTTAAAATATTTTTGCAAACTCATAGCTCGACCAATTAATTTGGCTTAATCGATCCAATTTTATATCAAAATGGTCTTTAACATCGAGCGCAAGTCTTCAAAAAAAAAATCACGTAGTTTCGGCATGAACAAAATACAAATAGGTGATATACAACACAAAAAATGTTGAGGGGCGGATTCCGCCCCCCCCCTTTTAGGTTAACGTGCAAATGTTATCATACTCTGAAGACATTCGTAATTTTGGTTTTCTGTAAACTGACAAAAATTACAACACTGACCAGGAGGCATTGTGCCTACAGAGTGTGCCATTTTTCAGTCAAACATCAAAATCTTTAGGCCTACCCTTTACCTTCATTGCTCATACTTGTGGTCACTTAGCTTTAATTTCATAAAATATTAATTAAAAAAAAGTGCACTAAAAATAAATAACTTTTTTCCTGATCTACTCAATAAAAATTTAAGTGTAATTGGGTTGGCAATTTATTATGCCCACACGTGCAATAAAGAAAATGATGGAGCCAAAATATGAGATGAGGGCGTGAATCCGCCGTCTTAAGATATCATTTTTGTATACAATGCTCTGGTGGGTATATGACCACTACCTAAATCTTGCACAGAGCATTTGTGGCTAACTCTTGCCTGATTTGACTATGAATGGTTGCTAAGTCACCTACTAAATCTAAATTAACACTGCTCAATATGTGAATACGAACGAGCAATGAGACATCTATTCCTTATCCCTCGAGTTCGCAGTGGAAAATACTGGGTTATAAAATACATGTATAGGCGATATCTTATTCCCGCGAGATGCGCAGTGGAATTTTTTTTTTTAAATACTTTGTAAGTTGAACAAATTATATCTTAAAATATCTTGTCTCATTAGCACTTAATTTGTAATACGAGCGAGCAAGCTAGACTCTAACCTTGTGATTCCCGCGTATATGCGCAGTGGAATCACTGAATTACAATCTTTATAGAACATTAGTCTCTAACCTGATCCCGCGAGATGGCGCAATGAATAACTGAATTAAATCTTTAAAAACAGTAGTAAGGCCTATACCTTATTCCCGCGAGATGCGCAGTGGAATTTCATCAAATATTTAAGCAATACACAACTGATATTTCTTAATTACACTGTAGGTCTCATACAGTTGTTACGAACGATCAATTGAGACTTCTATCCTATGATTCCCGCGAGATCCGCCGTGGAATACCTGAATTACATCCTTATAAAACAGTAGTAGGCTATACCTTATTCCCGCGAGATGGTGGAATTTCATCAAATATTTAGCAAATAACAAAAACTGATATATTTTTAAATACTCTGTAGGTCTCAATAAGTTGTATACGAACGATCAAATGAGACTTCTATCCTATGATTCCCGCGAGATCCGCCGTGGAATAATTGAATTTTTTATATATACATATAGTAAGGATAGCTTATTCCCGCGATAACGCAGCGGGAAATTACTTCATATTCAAGAAAAAATGCACAAACAGTATGTTAGACCTTTAAACTTTTATTCCCGTGAGTACGCAGTGGAATACCCTTATATTTTGTTATGGCTGGGCAAAATATCTAACCTATTGACAGTAGAATAAAATGTCTAAATTACCCCACGGGAGAGGAGGGTGGGTTTTTACTATCCGTTATGGCATGAATAAGTCTACTGCCAACACACAGAATAAACGATCTGCTCTGAACGACGGATCAACGCATTGTGAGGATAGGGAACACGCAGATGAAACCCCGCGAAGGGAGGTGCACATTGATTGGCTGCCATACAGTGGGACCTAGCGAGGTCAGCACGACACCACACCAAAGAGATGGCAACAAGCACAAATGAGGGGCGGCACGGTTGAGATAATTTGGGGTTATACTTCGACTGCGCTGAAGGTATAACCCTTATTATCTCCACACTTGCAATAAAGAAAATGAGGCATCCAAATATGGTAGGGCTTGATTCCGCCGTCTAAGAGATCATTTATTTGTATCACAATGCATCTGGTGGGTATATGACCACTACCTAAATCTTGCATAGGAAGCATTTGTGGCTAACTCTAGCCTGGATTATGGGGGGTGGGGGGGGGTGACTTATGAAATGGTTGCTAAAGGCAACTACTAAATTCTAAATTACACTGTCTCAATATGTATACGAACGAGGCAATGAGACATCTATTCCTTAATCCCGGGGGTGCGGAGGTCGCAGTGGAAAAAATATGGAGTTCTAAAATACATGTAGTAGGCATAGCTATTCCCGCGAGATGCGCAGTGAGACTTATTAAATATTTGGTAAGTGAACAAAGTATATCTTAAAATATATTGGTCTCATTAGCACTTAGTTGAATACGAGCGAGCCACAGACCTCTTAACCTTGTGATTCCCGCGAGAGGCGCAGTGGAATAACTGAATTAAATCTTTATAAACAATGTCAGTAGCTTACCTGATTCCCGCGAGATGCGACAGTGGATACTGAATAAATCTTTATAAAACAAGTAGTAGGCTTATCCTTATTCCCGCGAGATGCCAGTGGAATTTCATCAAATATTTAGCAATAACAAAGATGATATTTTAATACTAGTAGTATGTTCACTATCCCAGAGAATAGGACCCTGATCTGTATCTAAGTAGTTCAAATTCATGAATAATTTACTTTTAACGTATCCCGTGAGAACACCGTGGATACCATATGTAATTAACTATGTATTAGTAGGAAGGGTATGACCTCTACCCTTGACAGTCCCGGGATAACCCAGTAAATGTCTTAATGCCTATCTTCTCCCGTGATAACACGTGGACTATCATTAGTATTAATGAGTACAATTTTTTTATCGGAGGGTAAAGACCTCTACCCCTAAGGCCATTCTTATCCCGTGATAACACCGGGAAATATCATTAAGTAATAATGAGTAATTTATCATGGGAAAAGGTTAAAAACCTCTAATCTTAAGTGCATTCCTGAGATAACCCATGTAGAATGTATATGCTTACGCAAAATGTAAGCCAAAGCTTTGCCCAAAATTATGTGATTATTGACGCCATCCGCAAGACCTCCCTTGCCAAAACGCCCAACAAGTTACTATGAAGTAACTTGCAGACCCCCCCCACCCCTCCGACGGAAAGGGGGGGTCTTGCGGCCAGTTTACAGACTCCACCACCTCTTGAAATTGGGGTAACCGAAACACATTAGAACACTTGCCGTATGAAAATGATTTCACGACAAGTTATATGGGTACAAACCGATTTTTACCGAAGCTTTACTTCCCGGTGTAAGAACCTGGGTGTCGCCCATGAGAGAGTGTCCTAGCACCATAGCAACAATACGGCCTAAACCGTGACCTTGTTTGAGACGAGGCCATTTGGAAACAAGTGCTTCGTACAGCACCAATGAAAACAAAAGGCAGATGGGTGGTAGGACACTCGCACAATGGGCATGTAGTTAAGCACCAGTTCCTTTAGGAACTCCATATTCTTACAACTTACAAATCTATGGTATCAAACATGAATAACTGGTGAAGCACAAAAAATGTAAAAAAATGGAGTTTCACGTTGTACCAAATCAAATCAAAGTGGTGAATTAACACAGAGTTCACACCAGCGCCGAAACTGGACAACATGAGCATCTGTCATACCTCAATATGTTCTAGAGCCATGTGGCTAGGAATGGCCCTCCGGGCTCACAGTCCCGGGACAATGGGGAACCATAGGGGCAATCGATTCAGTTTGACTCTACGCAACCTTAGTTTTCACGCTTTTATTCCGTTGTCGTCTATGGAGCCCGACTATGATGCTTGCCCCGGTCTTTGATTACTTCAACACCGGTAACTGCCATAAGCACTGATGGTATTCGTTATTCTCCGTAGGTTTGTTTACGAATCAACGTTCACAACAGGAACATGTTTTTTATGACTGCAAACAGTCTTGCACCAAGTTATATGTTGCGTTGACAACGAAAGAACCCAAAGCTGACGGCTTTCGACGAACATGAGTTCAGCAATGGTAACTTTCTTTGTTCATGCGAACGTTCTTGGCGAGCTAAGCAGGTTTTGAAAGGGAATTTTATTACGTCAAACGGGCCGCAGCCAATCAAAATAAAACAGTCGATGCAATTAAATGCATGGTTCGCAGCTCATGACGATCCGTCACTTGCAAGGAGTTGAACACGTGGCGGAAGATTCACAAGTCGTCTCAGAACAGTTTAAAGTTTGAAGAATCGGCACTTTCTACTAAACATCAAAAAAAAACTGACAATGAATCCTGAGGCAATAATTGATTCTGTCTATTATGACCGAATCACAAGATGACTGTAGCGATTAAAACACTGAAGTTGATAGGACTCCCAAAGCTCTATAAAAAATCCGCCAGTCGAACGGGAACTTAAGGCTCGAAACATCTTCTTGGCAAAGAACCCATCGGCCCACAAAGTTGGACATTTCGCAGATAACACACTCGCTTGAACTTTACCCCACGTCCGACAGACATACACTGGCATTAGTTGTTCCCTTTTAAGAAATCTATACAACATATCAAATGCAAAAAAAAGGGAGAGAGAAGTAAAATGAATTTAATTAACAAACAGTTGAAGTAAGTAAATATTATAGATACACCCACCCACCTCCAGCTCCACAACACCAGTTGCAACAAACAGACGCATGTACGCACTAACTCCGAATGAATAAACGGCAACATGAATAACTTATTAGGCTCAAACTAACATGTTCTACTCATTAGCCAAATACGCACCACGACTTCAGTCATTACTTGAACCCACCCACACGCGCATACAAAAATACCGAACATACGTACAACATCTTGCCTTAAGGAAAGAAAACTGCATGTACCCCCTTTCATTCTGACATTCGCCATGTAGAACATACGATTAGCTTACTGCCTCAATACTGAACCAACAGTCCACACCTAACACACATACTTTTAAATTTAACACTTTTAACATAATAGTATATTCACAAGTACGGTTATATAAAAACCATACCAAAAAAAATTCAAAAATGGAACACCACTACCTAACCACGGTATACTGCACAGAAATACACGAGATCACGTGTCAAACTATAACTTTGATACAACACACTCTGTAACAACCCCTAGAACAAACATTACACCGTGTACATGACGAAAGCCCCCAGGACTGGTTCCTCAATAACAAGTTGAAAAAACACCGCAACATTTAGAGAGCTCATACAACTTTTAAAAAATACACACGTAGCCTATAAAGCACGGTTTCCGCAATCACACCATAACTGTAACCAGATGCCAAAAAAACCTATCACAGCGCATCCTGTTAAACATGAACACCACATACATATAACGGATAACAAGAGCACCCTGACAAAACACGAGTACCCCAAACGGGACCATACCGTAAATACACATACCTCGAAGTACACCACCTAATAAACTAATAACAAAATATTCAAAAACACACATATTTAGGCAGAAGCAAGGTTACAAGCTAGACATATAAAATATAATCAACAACGCTTAATAAGGCAGAGTGTTAAATTGGTGACAAAATCTACGACAAAGGAAAAATATGGTTTTTACATGAGCCAACACTCTCTACTCGTTGGCCACTGGCCTTTGGCCTTGAAATGTGACCTCTATAACCCCTTATGGCAACATGCAGACCACAGTTGACATGGGTTCTATGGCCAGAGGAAGCAAGAGAAAATTAAACTCAAACAATAACCAACGGGGTAACGAAACACTTACCGCATACAAACAACACCACGAAGCCCATAGTTTGACACCAACTTATAAATATAAGCCCTAAACCCATAGTAAAAGACCAACGCTGCAAGACACAACCTGTAGGATTAACCACACAACGAGCAACAGAACAACGAGAAATAAACAGATAATGATAACACTTAAGTGCAAGGACTTGGGAAACCTCCTGAAAATGATAACCGAAACATTTTGCACGACACCAACAACACCAATTTACCATAAACTATACAAAAAACGCACATGGACATATATACATAAACGCAACATTAAATTAGGACCAAAAAGTATTAAATGGCCACACTATAAAATAGATACACAACGAACAAAAAACTATAACGAGACCAAAAAGCTAGTTAAAAAACTTTAATCTATGGCACAACCAACAACATAATTATAAACTACATACTTTGAAAAATATGACAACACATTAAAATATACAATAAACTGCTACATTAAAAATCATAGGCATTGAATGTATACTCCCACTGCCTGAAATAACATAAAAAATAATAGGATTAGCCGGCAAGCGCTGCAATAGAGAGAAGGAAAAAAGATGAGTTGTGGATATTAAAAAACAAAACAAAGCACACCCAAAAAACACATATATCACTCAACAGCTCAGCAATTAAGAAAGTAAAAGAAACCACAAAACAAAAACTGAAAGATAACATGTACGTGTGAACAGCCATAATTAAAGTTTCTCGTACACACCATCACTATTAATACTAAGGCAAAAGGTTTACACGCAACAAAATGTGATGATGAAAAAATAAGATACTCGCACCAGCCCTCTTACTAAAACTCACGACTATACGACTCCGCACCAACTCTCCTACAAGCACAACACTAGGTTTGTTCACTTTTTCGATTGCTAACTCTCAATAGAATCAAATCATACATAACGCATCAATTTATCGATTGCACTCTCAAGAGCATCAACACATAACAAGCACACAATACAACGCAGCTACTATCATTGATGCGAGAATCATATGTTATCTACACAAACAAACATAATTCGAACAATGAAGCTTACCTTCAAACTGCTACATTACTTACACAGAAGATCTATAGACCACCTAACAGATGAAAAAACGTTACGTCCTTGGGTAGAAATTACTTCACGGATCCGTAACTGAGCACTGAAACCAGCACACCGACGTCTTATCCACATCACATCGATGACGCTATAGTACTGATCTCATTTCACGTAGCCGTCCTCTAACAACATACACTGCTTATAACGCCCACTTCACATCAGTCCTATTGACACCAACCCGTGAAGGTAAAGATGACTTTTAGCGTTACGTAATGCTGTAACGAAGAGTAGCTTTAGAGGATCATGTTAGAGAACGGGAGCTCCTTGATCACACAACTGCCACTTTATATTCCGGACCACGGCTGCAGTTTGCTTTAAAGTCCGAAGAATGCATTACAATTAACCTTAAAACGTATCCGTCCAAAAAATCAGCTCCGCTTCTCCGAATTCACACATAGATCCCCGAATTAGCGAGTTCGTACCGTTTCTAGACGGATTTGCAGAATGAAAACACTAATCTACGTACTGAACTATGCAAACATTTTAAACTTTCGCCGAATCAGTTTCCAATAGTATAAAACTCCATAGTATGACACCCAAAACGACCGGTCCCACGACTATTCTCGATGTTAACGTAACGGCGATTCCCAACCACAAGAAGGATGGCATCATACTTTTATGGTTCCTGGATGTGTTTTTGCCAATATGGCGAAGGCAAGTAATACATCAAATGCATATAACTATAGCGAATGTTTTTAACGATCATATGAATGAGTTTTTTTAGTAGTAAAACCTACACACAACAAACACAATCTGCACAGTTCGACGTATCACGCATTTTTACTATCAAGTTATGGCAATGACTAATCTCACCTGTCCAACACACAGAATAAACGATCTGCTCTGACGACGATCAACGCATGTTAGTATAATGAAACACCAGATTGAAACCCCGCGAAAATGGAGGTGCACATTGATTGGCTGCAATACAATGGGACCTAGCGCGGTCCAGCACGAAACCAAACACAAGAGATGGAAACAAAGCCCATATTGAGGGGCTGCACGGTTGAGATAATTTGGGGGGGTATACTTCGATTGCCGCTGAAAGGATAAACCTTATTATTATCGAGTAATTTCAATGAGTTCTTTAAGCTATCACTAATCATGTCCGTGAATTTAGATGACTCAAAAAAGTTTGAAACTATAGTTACAACTCAAATTTTTCACATGTTATTATCACTAGGTTCACAATCACTTGGTTTTTTAAAACCGTTTTCGCGCTACCCGGCTTATGGACGGAGATATCCGCTAATCAACTGAAATTGTCTGGCGCTGGCCCAAGCTCACCAACGAACCAAAGTTTTTGTTGGCGTCCTACGACCCCAGACCTTCCAGGAAACGGGGTGGACACAGACACAAGACATGCCGTAAATATTATAATATAGATCGCCAAAAAATGAACAAATATAATACAAAAAACATTGAAATGACGACTAAAGAGGTAGGGTTTTTGATGCGGCATCTATCAAAAACTTGAAGCAAAATTAAGATACTAAATTACTGTAAAAAAGTATTTACAAACGATTATTTTAAAGTGCAATGAATTTAAAGTACTTTTGACAAGAAAACGCGAGTTGTAAAACCTACTAGTACCAAATTCATTGCTGGTCTTCTTTCATTTTACAAACGAATTGAGTCTGGTTTAAGAAAAAATAAGAATTACAACTCAACCCGTAAAGTTGCAGCAACAGTTGCGAAGTCAAATGAAATAAGCCTATTTTGGACAATTTTAAGCCTTTCTTATTTACCTCTTTTGAGAAATATAAAAACATCATTGACTTGAGCATTACAACTAACTATTTGCGGCAAAAAATTACTAAGCACACTTATAAGGTTTCAGGGTTGTTTTATCTTTGAAGGAGATATGTTTTTCATTACAATGGGTTGGAATTCCCAATTTTTAATTTATGTCCCTTCCAAAATTTTCAATTATTACCGTACGACCGAGTATAGTCCCATACTCGATTATATCCCACCCCAGTTTTGTAAGAATCTGTAGAATAGTAGATAGAAAATTCTATATAATCCACCATAACGTTTCTTTCCTCGGAAGGCGGACAATAGATTTTATGCAATTTTGTACTGGTTTGGAAGTATTTTTTTTGATTTTTGTTACAAAATTAATTAGATTCGTGGAATCAGTCATTTACAGGTCGTTATTGATCATACATCTCATTTGCACACTTGGAAATATATGGAATACGTTTTAGCTCTGATGAAAAGGTGAATGATGACGAAATGAAACTGTGATGCTCCCATGATTCCTGTTAGGGTGCGATGGGCATCCATTAAATCCCCCACTCCCCTCAAAGTTCAAGCTAATTCATGTTAAAAACATGTGGGGGACTATACTAGGGTCAGATACAGTAACTGCAAGGGCCCCAGTCACAGGCCTCCGTGAACATTTCATTTTCCATTATTATATTTTAAATTAGACCATCTACATATAAAATAGAGTTATGGACATTCAAGTACTCTCCAGTGGTGAAAATTGATATTTGCTCAATCAAAAATCTTTTCTTCTTTCACATAAGAACTTGTAATCAATCACTGCAAAGTGAAACCTAAGCTACGCTGCTTTCACAAGTTTCCTGCAAGTGTTATCCTTGGTTATATGATAATTGATAGCAGGGCTATGTGATTGGGTCTTATCTCAACTACATGTGACCTGTGCAAAACACAGCAGGGGACATTGGCAGGTTGTTTAAAAGCTCCTATAAAACAGCCAGCATGGCCTTCACTACATTAGGTGACAGTTATATGTACTACAATACATGTAGTTACATTATCTATTGTACATGGCACAGAAAATGTTTAGCAACCGATTCACTTGAGATAAATATCATTTCTGAAGTATAGAAGTTTACACATGAAACTTTAGAAGGGGCTAATATTGCCAAGTTTCACTAGAGTAAAATATTTTAACACAGCTTACTTTATATAAATTAACAATTCTTTAAATTAACACACAATTCTACACAAATCACCATTTTAGATATACCAAAATTAAATATTTAAAATCTAAAAAGGTTTTTCACCACAGGTGTCAAAAGTGGTATTACCGTGACACAACATGTGGATCAACAAAAAGTTGAAATTAAATAATAAAATAAATTCAACAATCTATATTCATCAATAGGACCGGCGGAGAATGAAGAAAAGGGGGGAAGGCGAGGAAAAAAACATTCGCCGGGGAAAAGGACCTATCGATCCGCCCCCCCACTCCCCTCGCTTTTTAGTATTGCAACCTTTCTCATCCCAGCGCTTTCGCGCCACGTTCGAAATGAAGCTAGAGCGTAAAATCACCTCCACCCATCACACCCCACCCACACTCTCTCTAAACAGGGGTGAAATTGGTAGTTGGAAATTGTTAACTAAGCGTATCAAACTACTATTTTTTGTTGTTGAGCTAAGGTTTGAATTGGAACAATACCCATTTCAGTTTTGCAACTTCTCGCTCCAATAAGGATTTAAAAGGACGACAAAATGGAATATTCAAATGTTTTCCAGCCAAAATGTATATTTCTCTGCTGCCTTTGATGCGTTTCAAGCAGAATACATGGATCATACTGCTACTTTCCAGTTGGAATTAGAATCATACATGGCTATTTTCACCGCTGGAAATTATGTTAATCTTGTGCACTTCCATAGGGGTTCCAACTGGACTTGAGAAATTACTGATCACTCTTTTCAACTGGAGTTGCCCATGTCACGTAGTGCCTTCCATCCGTACAGCCGGAATACAGGTTTAAAACACACCAATCGGAATTAGAATCAGAGTACTATTTTGACAACCGGAATCCATCTGTTGGGCTGTGCCTTCCATACCTACCACGCTGGGAAAAGGGCTTGCTGAAAATGGACACTGGGAATTTGTACCTGCTGGTCATTCCAAATGGAATTACTTTTTTTGGGGGGGGGTTAGCCTCCATAGGGGGGGTAGGAATTCATAGGAATAGACACAATGGGCACTATAAAATAATGGCGGGCAGCCTAGAGTAGTAAAGGTGATTGTAGATGTTAATTGGCTAACCAGTCTCCACAGCTTGCACGTCTTTATTGGCTTTATTGTAGTCCCATTGGGTACTATGGCTGTGAATTTTGAAATCGCCCAATGAGAAATAGGTTTGGTGGAATCCCGAAATTGAATGAGTGCTTGTTCAATCTCTACTGATGGAGGTTATTGTAGACTGATGTAATATGGTTGAGCTTGAGCTCAACCATACACAGTCACATGCCAAGCTTAGTCAGCAAACCTTTCAAAAGGCCTGCGCTGGCCTCTAGTCATGATATGGGAATACTTGGAATTGGCGTAAAGGCTGAAATCGCATGTAACTGTCACCATAGTCACGGGAATTGTGAGCGACATTGAGGACTTTTATACGGGGAATTTAATATGACGCAATGCAACTTCATGCTCAAGACAGAAACAATAGTAGGCCTAAACATCCTCGTGCCAATGTCAATGGAATTTAAAGTAAGGGCACAAATTGATATAGTTTTTTCTAATCCCTAGAGTTGGTATTTACATAGTCTAGTATTTACCATCTGTAATCAATAGGAAATTTCGATGGTGAGTATTTAATAAAACCTTTGCTACACATTTTATTAGGCTCAACCACTGGACTTCTACAAGAGTCAACTCATCTTTTGGGTGTTGGCAAGTTTGCCATCATTTTTTAATTCGTCGCAGAAGTGTCACAAAGTATTAGAATTCGTTGCCCAGCAATCGTTTTAAAAAAACAAATCAAACAAGGTGTAGATCTCGGGAATTTCAAACTTTTCATTGTGTACATGTGTCCCTCCCGTGCCCTGTGATTTGTTTGGAAGCCGATTGCGTGGCAACGAATCTATAACGTGGCACTTCTACTCCCACCACTGGATGTATATTTTGCAGGCTTGTATCGACCACAGAGCCAACAATATGAAATCAAATATTGTATTTTGATTTTGAATGTATGAAGACGTATCAAGTAACACGGAGGATTCATCAAGCACGTAAGTGGCACTTTTAAAAGTATTGCCATTCGAGGTTTGCAGCCATCTTGGCCAAATTATAATGAAAAGAAGCAAATTGTCACAACGACCTTAATTGGTTTTTCCTCTTTAAATTCATTGAAATTCCCTTCCCCGTACGAAGAGTTATATCAAATCAAGAAAACATTCATTTCTGATAATCAAAGGATAAGCTTAAGTTACAAATTAGCCGCCATTTTGGATTTTCGCCACCATTTTGGATCAAGTTTTATTGGTTGTCAATTCTTAAGGTGAATATGCATATTTTTTTTAAAAAAAAAAAAAAAAAAAAAAAAAAAAAAAAAAAAAAACCATTTATTTCTTGGTGATCAAAGGATACCTTTCAGTGAAAATATGCCCTTTTTTTGATTTTCTTCTGGCCATTTTTGATAAATTTTTTGCTAATGCAAACAATGGAATGAAACACCAGTGAAAATGTCAATTACAGGTATTTTATGTTCTAAATTGGCACGAAACCCAATCAAATGAGCATTAAAATAGAAAGCAATAAAACAGGACATTTTTAACAGGGCTGGCCATCTGTAAGCAATTACATTTTGGCCACTAGACCAGATTTATTAACAAAGCATATCAGAGCTACATCTGGTGACCAAATTTGGTACTTTTTTTCACACACCAAAATAGTGCACAATAGGGTTGATATCGTTGCAATGCACCATTCTGCATGACTAGAAGCCCTATAACTTTTTGTTCGGCGGCGGGTCTCGAGTTTGGGGGGTGGACGTCATGACTCGACTTTGCATTCGTTCTAGCGTTTGGATGCGGGGCCGCCGGGCCTCCGCCTTGGGGTGCGTAAAATGCTGCAATTGCAAAGGTAGATGCGTGCGTATTCTTTGGTGCAAAAACCTAACAACGGCAACGGACGCACGTCCCCCTCCAACATTGAGGAAGTTTTCTTTCCTGTCCCCAAATTGGCCTCCCATGTGTGGCCCTCTTTTTTTTTCGTCGGGAACCATTATGGTCCCCAGTGGTTATCTACTTCTACTTGGGCCGTAGAATGGGTAATTTTATGGGGCCCTTCGGGTACAAGTACAAATCACCTGCAATGTTAAAACGGCTAATTATATGCTTTAAGTTAAAAAAAAGAGTTCTAGTGACAGTTGGATATTTGTTTTTAAATCCAACTATTCATGTAGGCATCAATCACTTGCATCTCATACTTACCAGTTACAAAATGATGTAGTAACATTACCTTGTTGTATTCGAACCGGGACCTCATATCCTTAAGTCCTAATGCTCTAACAATGCAGTCGACCACTTGTACTTACTACTTGAAATTGGCATCAAATTAGATTATTTAAGGATTTTTGAAGTTAAAAAATGATTAAACTTGTACGTTATTGCCTTCATATCGACGGGACTGAGTTAGGTTGACCTATTAAATAACGTTAGATAATTATTGGAATACCAAAAGGAATGGAAAATAAAACATTTTACCACACCAACCGGTGCTCAAAATGGGCAGCCCTGGAATGCCCATCCCTTGCATATTTGATAAAACCTAAACCAGGGCCCCTTTAGGAACCCCATTAAGCCTCAATTAACGAAACTCACATCAGTGACCCATTGAAAACCTACATGGCCCCATTGGGGAAACCCCTAAAGCCCAAGTAAAGAACCCAGCATTGGAACCCATTGAAACCTAAAATGCCCCATTTAGGAAACCCACTTTAAAGCCCAATACAGAAACTCAAATCATTGAACCCTGAAAACCTACAATGGCCCCCATTTAGGAAACCCCCATAAAGCCCAAGTAAAGAAAGCCCTATCAGTTTTTTACCCACCCATTGAACAACTCACTGGCCCCATTTAGAAGCCCATGTAATTCCCATGCCCACGTAAGCTCATGTAACCCACGTGAAACCCAAGCGGGGCCCCACTTGACCATTACTGGGTAAAACCAATGATTGGTAGCCCAGATTAATCCACATGGGACCAAACACAAGTAACGTCCCATAAAACACCCATATGGGTGGCCTACATGGGGCCCATCAGGCATAGCCCACATGATACCCGTGTCCACCATGCCCCATACCAAACCCACATGGGCCCCCATGAGGCATAAACCCATCAGGGGTTACCGATTTACAAACCCACGTGGGCCCCATTAGGAATAACCCATGGCCCACTATAAGCCCAGCTTACCCCCATACCAAACCCACATGGGCCCCACCACGGCATGTTGGAGGGGGGCGCAGTGACGTTACCCCAAACGTGAGATCGAACAGAGTATAGACCAAAGATTCCACCAGAATTTGCTTTCCCCATTCACAATACGCCTAACACACACAAAGCACAAAGCGAACAAAAAAGGGCGCGTGCGGGGTACGTGCTTACGTGCGTAGGCATCGGAAGTATTTTCACCATTATGCAAGCACACGCTGGACACGCGCACATTATAAACCCTGTTCGTCACGCTTCAAAGAACCATAGAAGGATATTTACGGTCACTAAAACTGCTTGACGTCACTTTCGTGGTCATCGCGGGGCCAGCGCGATAATTCACTTTCGTTTGGAATTACTTTCAAACAGAGGGCCTGCTTTCAAATCTTACTGATAACCCATGATGTCATGCCCAAGTTTTTTAAAACAAAATCTACGGTTTCTTCTCACATACTGCTTCATGCAGAATTTTTTTTTACATTTATACCAATACATACTGTGAATAAAACTGTTTTTTGGAACATCTCTGAAAGCTTGACACAAAGGCACATTTGAAAAATAGTGCGCCCTCTTGGAGTTGCACGCTAAGTAATTCATCCAAAAGCGAAACACAAATCTTCCAAACACGTTACCAGATCGTTCCACACTGGGCAATAACAAGATGTTCTCAGTCGCAACGGACAATTTAATTGTAGCTTATTCCAAAGAGGTGCTATATAGATAGAGAGAGGGCAAAACGTTACGTAATCTTTAGAAATTCATCAATCGTCTCGCGATTTTGCCCGACCACAAAGAAACATTAGAGTACCAACAATGAAAGCATTTGCTGCCTCCGCTTCTTCCACATACTGTGGGTGTCGCTTTGCATATACACTATCGGTAGTGATACAATTGATTTTATGTGTTTAGAGGTGGCCAGGTGGAAATAATAGTTGCACCTGGATCATTGTGCTCAAGATACCTCTTTTTTCCCCCCCATAATGCAATCGGCGCTCAGGTGAAACGATGTATTCATTGAGGCGGTTTATTTAACATCAGACACTGGAGGTTTGTCATTTCAATTCGGTGTGTGGCCATGGGTAGGCACAAAATTTAACCACCCCATAGCACCCAACATCCAACAACTGATATTTTGGCGGATTGTTTGTACGAATTGACATTATGTGGTGTATCCAAGCACCAAACTAATAATTATTTCCCCGTGCAATTTCAAAATGTCATCGCCTCAGCAACGGCTAACTGTTGGAATAAGACCCTCGGGCATAAACAAATGTTCATCTCCAAAATACTATGAATGACCCCTAATGTTAGTGGCGGTGAGTGAGTAAAATGACCGCAGTGTCCTCTAAGATATCCGGTGTGGCACGTGCAATTTGAATTCTTTCATTTTGTTCTCCCGGTAGAGCTAGGTTGATCCCTCTCCGAATTAATTGAATCGCCAAAACCTCCAGGGGCGAACGTCTCACGCGACATCGACTAGCAGATAGGATTGCATATTCTGTGTGTTTTTTATAAGCTTAGGTGTGAATCACTTACAGAATTTTACTTACCATGTCAGAACCAACCGGACCAGCCAAGGTCAAATTAGTTGAAGTATGACAAGAGGAAGCGCCCCTGGTCGTCTGTTACCAACACAACCTGGTACGTATTCACATATTTTAGTGTGAAAAACACGAACAGTTTATACTCGATTCGCGCTGATATAGGGACAATCGTACTTTTTTTATATATGATGTGAATGCTTAGATCCCTATTTTGGCAGTTTTCTACATTTATGCATCTCACCATGCATAAAGCCCGGTTTGGGAATGAACGCAGCACAATACATTTCATTGTACTTGTGACCGAAACTTTTGAGTTACCCCTCCATTCTTTTTTCCTTTTCCCTTTTGGTCGGGTCGCCTTAACCGACCCGACGATAGAACCCACGCTCTTCAAAATTGCTAATGAGTCTATTTCTATAGCGAAGGGGTCATTTTCATTAATGTGTTTCTTTTTATGAAAATGATCTACGTACTACTATTACTTTTGGAGTTTTAGTGTATTTGGGTGTTTGTGAAATGCGAGCAAGTTTGCAGACAAAGAATAACATCATTGGCAGGTTTTTTAAAAATGGCCTTAAAAAGCATTTCTTTGAATTTTAGTCTCTGCCAAGACTGGCTGGGAAATGGGAGTTTGGGTAACGTTGCCGGGATAGATAAAGGGTGAGTAACGCATAGGAGAGTTATAAGTACGACATGGATCAGCAGCCACTTTAGAGTTTAAACTACGGTGCGCACGAGTATATACAAGGTGACAGTGCAAAAAAATTGGAAGGGCATATTATTGAGACGAAACTTTGGTCACAACTTTATTTGAAATGACAGAAGTGGTAACCTACATTATATCAAAGCTTTAACTTGGGATTCCGTCTAACTCACATTTGCGCCCACTTGGGCTTTTTTTCTTATTTTCTTTATTTGAAATGACAGGAGAAGGTACGTACATCAATTAAAGCTGTTAACTTTTGGGATGCGTTTTTTTTACATATTTTTTTCGCCCAATTGGGGCGCCCTCTTTACTATTTTTCTTTATTTGAATGACAGGAAGGTGTAACCTACGTTAATTATAGCTTATAACTTGGGGATTCATTTTAAACACATTTTGCGCCCCAATTGGGCGTTTTTTTTTTTTTAATTTTTAAAGCCCTTTATTTGAAATGAACCCTAGTTTTGACTTACATCAAATTTAATCTCGTAACTTAGGGATGCATGTTTCACAATTTTTTTGTCGCCCAATTGGCGCCCTTTTATATTATCTTTATTTTGAAATGACGGAAGGTTAACTATGTTCAATTAAAGCTTAAGAACTTGGATTCAGTTTTTATACAAAACACATTTTTCGCGCCCACTTGGGCGTTTTTTTTCTTTTTCCCTATTTATCTTTATTTGAAATGACAGGAGAGTTTTACGGTTACATTTAAATTAAGCTGGTAATAGGAAATGCAGTTTTTAACATATTTTTGGCACAATGGTGTAACGGCCCAATTGGGCGCCTTTTTCTATTTTTCTTTATTTGTAAATGACAGAAGGTTTAACCCTACGTTAAATTAAAGCTTATAACTTGGGGTATTCAGTTTTAAAAACACATTTTGCGCCCTTGGGCGTTTTTTTTTCTATTTTCGATTATTGAAATGACATGATAGTTTTACGTCCTCAAATTAAGCTCGTACTTAGGGAATGCAGTTATTCTTACTATTTTGCACCAAATTTGGGCGCCTTTTCTATTTTCTTTATTGAAATGACTGAAGTGTACCTACGTAATACAGCTTACCAAACTAGTGAGGTAAGGTCTATACCCAGGGTCAAAGGTTAACGGGAGATCAAGTTGTATACAAGGTGATTTGGTTCTAATCCAATCTTACAAACCTCATGTCATCAACACATTACTTTAAAAAAAAAAATCAGTTTATTTCTTTTTATAATACATGTTTCTGTTTAAAGTGGCAACTGCCACACTATAAAAAACCATCTACTCCTCTTAATCTTTTAATGTTTGTTCTATTTCGTGTAAAATATGCCTGGCGACCCGACAAACAGTTTTTTTTTTTTTAAATTTTGTTTTAAAAAACAAAGCACTATTTTGGGGGTCGACGTACTTGGGTACCCATGTGGCAGCTATGAACAATCGTGCCAATGATATCAATTTTATCTTAGATTGAAAGATAAAATAGAATTACATAATTTTTGAAATTTTAATGTTTTTCAACATTTTAATTAAATGTGAATTTTACAATTAAATCAAAAACCCTAATGGGACCATAACTAAAATGTATTGCTTTTCGCTTTTTAGTTTAACGTGGCTTTAAAATATATAGATTTTAGTGCCGTTTTTTAGCCAATGAGCCTTAATTTGGAAAATATTCTTTATTTTCAGATACCTGGTGTGAAAATAACTATCTTGAAATATGACATTTATTAGGCCTCGGAACTGAAGTCGGAAATCTGTAGACTGGTATCAAGGATTTATTTTGATGTGGGATTTCGAAAAACTGGATTTTTTTTTAAAGGAAAGAATGGGCTATTCCAGAAAAAAATGCTCCCCCCCCCTATAGAGGGGCAACATGGTTTTGGTTCACAGATATCTGGAATCCTGCTATCCTTCCATGATTATCTGGACATTCCAGAATCTCCTTCATACATTAACCAGGAATCCCGAAACTACCTTCCGTAAATTCCCAGGAATTCCTAGACGACAAATGTAAAAAAAAAAATTGAATTCCTCAGGAGGATTATGGTTGGGGTATAGAAAGTGTTGAAATATTGTTGTTTTTGTTTTTCCGAATTTTTTTCCTCGGAAAATCGTAAAACCTGGAATTCCGTCACCCTCTATACCTAAAATGCTGTAATTCCCCAAACCCCACCCCCATATAGACAGTAAATTCTGGAATTCCATCTTTCAAAAGTGACAAATTTCTGGAATTCCGGCGCTCTCTATAGGGGGTGGGGACCATTTTTCTTCTCTGGAATAGCCCAATGGACCCCCATGGTCCCTTTGAACCCCCCGTCCCTTTTTGACCTAAAAAGTTTATTCCCAAAGAGAGTAGTTTTTTTTTTTGCGAAGAAGATTCTCCCCACATTTTCCCCTTTTTTCATAATAGAGCAAAAAAATGGAATTTTGCCCCCTTTTGGTGGACTTTGGGGGAAAATAGAATTTATTTTTTTCCATAGGTTTCAACACTTATTTCCAAATTTGATTTTACTTTCGCCACTAAGGGCTCGCAAAGGGATGTTCCATTGACAAGATATTTTCTGTCTTTCTTTCACGATACAAAAAATGTGTCACGTTATTTTGGAATTGGGGATTATCGGTCGGGGGCCTAAAGTTCACTTTCCATCAAGTCCCAAACCACATTGTGACCCATTAATATCCATCGGTTTCATTCCATATTCCCATGTATAGCGGGAGACCACGTTAGATTTCCAAGCAATGGTAGTTTTCGTATTACCACTTTATTTACCCCTCTATCGTGGAGGGGGGGGGGCATATGGACTCTTTCCATTCCCCTCCTCCCCCTTTGTCCAACAGTCTTTGTCAATTTTCAAAAAAATACTAAAGAGCTTCCAGATTTGTCCTTTTGCCCATGGCTTTGCACAATTCACACCCAAATTAATTAATCATCATCACCTCACCCACATGTTAGATTTGTCCATCGGATTTTATGGAAAATGAATTCTTACCTCTTACTTTTCGTAGGTCTAACCATCACCTACAATCACCTATTAGTCTAGAATGGTTTGGACAGTCAATTGAGAGCAAACGGTGCAACAGTGCATCGGCCATCGACACTAACACTGTGCACATCACTTTCACTCCCAACCGTTCATTTGTTTCAAGCACATTTGAATAAATTTTATTCTTAGGGAATCGAAAGAAATTAAAATTTTGGCCGATTTTGGGGGGTTAGTTGAGCAATTAACAGCTGACACTAGACTTTGCGATCTTCCGCCATTTGCTTGCAGTCTGCACGGTGTGCTATATGAGATGTTTTCGTATTTTTACCTACCTGACGCTTGGGGCGCCCTTCACCATAACATCCATCCACTTCCGGTACACAAAAATAGGGGGAGTGGCCAATCTGTCCTTATATTATGTGTGGTAATATTCCCTCATCTGACATCGATTTAATCACATGTATGGTTCAAAATTCTGACAGGTCTATCCTTATTCAGAATTTTCTTTCTGTAGAATTCAAAATCAATTTCTTACTCGCCACCTCGCTGGACATGGGGGTGAAAAAATCACTTTTTATAGAGTGCGTGAGGGGGAAGCCGGTCAAAGGAAACCAAAAAATGACTTTTGACGGCGTTGTTTGTTACAAAGTTCCCAACCTAGTGGAGTCATACCACCATGGGACGTACATCAACGTATGGGGGTGTTGGCTTCTACATTTTTTATTTTAGGGTAAAAAAAATGGCCAAAAAAGGTCAAAATTTCCAAAAAAAATAGGTAAACCGTAAAATGCATTCCTTTTCTTCAAATAGCTATCAGAACACTGGTCAATTTTATATAACCCTTCAATGAGTCATATTTACCTGAATATAATAATCCATTCCCATTTATAAATTTTGGGGTCAAAATGGCCAAAAAGGTCAACAATTGGCCAAAAATAAGTAAATCAGGCGAATGCATTCCTTTGTTAAAATAACCGATCACAACATGTTCATTTACCGTTCATTGGAGTCATATTTAAGATCTAATGGATAAAATTGAAGCCATGCCGATTTATAGATTTTGGGTTAACATTGCCCCCCCCCCCCAAAAAAAATGTGCAAAAAATTTTGGGGAATAACCTCATCCCATACCTTCGTGTTCAAAACACAAAAATTTTCAAGGAACATTTTCCGTTTTACCATTTAGAGTGCTTGTCATTCTATTTTTCATATGTTTAGATCAAAAGACCTAAAATCTCAAAATTTGGTCCCAAAATGGGTTAAATCACTTACATCCAAATGTGGGTCATAAATAGCGGGATAGAAACTATTTGTCCCTTATGCCAATTTTGGGTTTGAAATGACCAAGGTCATATAAGTGTTTTTGCCTTTTCACATCAGTGAAAAAGTGCTACCATTTAACTTTCCAGATTCGCTTAGTCATAGTGGAATAACTTGGGGACCAAAATCATCCAAAACTGATCAAAATCAATTAAATGGGTGACATAAAACCGAAAGTATCACTTGTCCTACGCATGACCTTATTTCCTTCTTCTTTTTGCACAGTAGGTCAAAGACTATATGCGTGTACATCACCGATATATCGTGTGGTGTACAACAAAACATGGGAAAATAGACTGCTAGCCATCATAGTGATTTTTTTGCATAGTCCAAATTTATCAAAATCACTAAAATTGGAAACCGCATTGAATAAACACGGTGTGGGCTTTGTCCCATTTTTAAATTATTACCCGAGGAATTTTCTAGATTTCTTATTGATATTAAATAGTTGTTAGGGAGGGCCAGGGTGTTGATTTTTTTTTTTTTTTTTTTTTTTTTTTTTAAATTGGCAAAATTCACCTACTTTATAACAGCTAATTAACTTTTTTAATGATTTTTTAAAACTACAATTTAAGTAGTGTAAAATCATAATATATTTCTTATGGCGATACATTATACCGCCAACTAGATATTTGAATTTAAAAAAAATCAAACTCCAAAGTGTTCTTTGAAATTATTAGTCCACATTCTGATAAACACAAATTACGACGCACATGCTATATAAAAAAAAAATCAGTTTTTATACCTTGAAGTTGATATGCGTTGAGATTTGTCCTAATCTGGTTTTCTAAATTGGAAATTGGCTAGTACTATTCATGTTTCGCACCACGAGAATTTAATCTAAGCTTCGGCTCTACTCATAGGTCGTTTTGTAAGTTTAGTATTATTACACAGTGATTTATCAAGGGTCCTTGTTTAACTTTTGGACCTGGGTTTGATCAATATTAACAGCCAAAAGAATACCATCAATCTTTCCCGTTTCTATGCTTAGGCCTAATCCAACGAGAACCCTTTAAAAATATTTTGCTCAACCTGTACGGAGAAATTACATTTGGGAACCTTTAAAGGAAATAATGTCAAGATTTGTTGTCAAGCTCAGTTTGACTTACATTCAGAAAATATATGTACATACAACACGAATTCCCGAAAAAATAATAACAATTTGATGTAAAATTAACAAAATAGAGGCAGGTTATTTTTGCTTTTTTGACATACGAAGAAAACGGCGGATTTTTCGCCACGCGGCTTCATTGATCAAAAGCGCCCAACTCGTGACGTCAAGTGATGACCAAAACATCGTTGTTGAACTCGAATTGTTATTGCTGACACTGATTTTGATGGATTAATTAAAGTAATAATAAAAATAGAAAAAACAGTTACAGAATGACCTATTTTGTTCATTTCGTTGTGTTTAAAATTAATTATTGAGTGGCAACACTGCGATAATAATGGTCCCAACGAACGTAAATTTGGATGGTTCATCATTTGACTCACCATTTTTGCCTGCGATGTGGATTTGTCGGAATCGTTTTCGAGTAAGTTATTGGGCGGGAAATTAAAGGGCAAAATTACTCAACAATGTGGACAATTTTCAACTATTTGATTTATATTAATCGACGTTAAAACTTTTTAGCTGTCCATCCAATACAAAAATTTTCCAAATATTCAGAATCATGAAATATTTCCTTTAAACCATAACTGAAATGCAAGAAATAATTGAGACAGTTGACTGTTTTCCCATTCGTGTTGGTATTGCTTTATGTTGATTAAACCTAGGAAAATTAAAACAAAACAACTTCCAACCGCGATAGCAATTATTTATGGCAGTTTAAAGAAACAAATTTTAAAGTATTTTTATGTAATTATGCATTAAAGCCAAAATGTCGTTTTCTGTCAGTAATTTTATCATTCGTGTAATCGTAGCGCTATGAGTACCGTAATAAGAGGGCAAATAATAACATTATAATCACTTTTGATTTATTTAATTTCTTTGTCCCTCCAAGGAAAAGCATTATAATGGCCAAGCATTGTCAACTGTTTTAATGTACTCTGGGGCGCGAATTATGACCTGATTAACAAATTTTGCCAACTTAGGGCAATAAGAGCCATTGTGGTAACTTCAAAGTGAGGATGGAATAGCCAATAACTCTCAAATTATGATGAATTTTCCTTTAGGTGGGATGTATATTTAAGGATAACAATACATCTAAGGACAAATGGCGCATACATGTTATTTATCAATCATAGTTTAATTTGAGTTTTCTGACCTAATTAACCGTAAAACTTGAAATGCCCAATCTTGAGTTCATTTGCTCCTTAGCCCAATGTGACTCCAAAATGGTAAATTGGGAATACCTAGCACTGTCTCCACCTAATATGTTACCTTGAAACACATAAGTTCTTATAAGTTTTAGAAAGAGGCCATTATGCCTTGCTCACCATATTGGACTTTTATTTTCCTTTTGGACTTTTTAAACAAAAAAATTTCAAATTCTTTTTATTCATGCCAACATAAGAGCATACAAATACAAAAACATCAAAACCCTATCACCCACCGCACACCACACCACCAAAACACTGACCCCACAAGAGCACAAGAGCACCACACCAATATAAGACAGGAGGACATATCAAGATACAAGTACATTAAATTTTAAAGATGCAATTCGTGATTGTAGTGATCGTCAAAACACACCAAGGAAAAACACCCGAACCTCGGATTAATTTTGGTTTTTTCTATCGCACTGTAATGAGTAAGATGGTAAATTGATTAATTGCACATACCCTATTAGGGGAAAGCTAATTCCACAAAATTGCACCTTTAAATCCCTCTAACAATTTACGAAAAAAATATCTATACAGATAAGGCAATCGACCCTTGACGACCTTGACCTTAAACAAATGAGGGAGACCTATTACACTCTGACTGAAAACTAGCTTTCGATGAGGCAATTACATCACCAACCTATTTTACCAATCATTGACTGACCTTACTAATGTCCTTTGACCTTAATATGTGACTTTTGACCTTAATATGTAAACTTTTCCTTAATATGTAACCTTTACCGTAATATGTGACCTTTTGACTTAAGATGTGACCTTGCACCTCATCAACAAGGGGATGCAGGTACACCAATGATAGACATTAGTTAAATGCCATTCAAAGATGTAGATATTACAGATTAAATAACCCCTTTTACCGCAAAAGAAGACAACATCAGCAAGTAGTAAAACACAGTGATCCCATGTGTCATCGTGCATTTAAAAGGCAAGCGACACAAAAAAATGTAAAGAGAAAAAACTATAAATCATCCCAAAAAAGGACCTTTTACTATAATGAAGATCTAACTTGCATTTACGGCATGCACACTAACGCAACTCCAATTTTATGTATGTGCAAAACTATATCGAATGTACATCATTGAAGAAATGGTTCCTACAACTAAAAATGCATCTTTTAGCAATTAATAAAAAGGCTGATTTAATAACAATCGTTATATTTTCTCCTTTGTACCATACATCTTTTCAAACGCCCTCATTCAGGAAGAAAATCAACTTTTCAGTATAGATCCTTCCAAAAATTGATTTATTACATTGCACTCTGTGAACAAGTGCAATTAAGTACCTCTTGATCACAAAAGAGCACACATCATCCATTCCTAGGCCTACCAGATATCTAAACCATTAAATTTATGGGAGATATCATGAATAATACGATATTGCAGCCAACGCGTATTAGAATCCACTGTGATTCGGAAGGAAGTAAATATATTCTTTTACACTGCAAATCATTTAGGCCATTTCACCATGCTTAAGTTTAAAATACTAACTGGAGCAGCAACTTCTTAACAAATATATAATAAAGAATCTTTGACCTACAGGACTCGAGGGCCACAAAATTTTATTACCACACCAAAACTTCCACCAATCTGCTTATCGGGCTTCATTTTATTACCGGATTATTTTTATTTGGGCACCACGCACTCGCGAAAGTGTCAATAATAACAAACCACCCTAAGGAAAATCATTGGTGCCAAACCCGTAACCGGAAATGGCGAATATGGCCCTTCATCCCAAAAATCACAAAAATTTTTTTTTTTTTTTTAAAATACCGCTTTTTACCCACTTATGATAATATACCGATGTATTACCTATAAAGAATAAATCTGTGATTCATATCATTGGATCTGAATCATAATAGGCCTTCAGGCTCTATACGAGTAATGCTACTCCATAATGGTTAAGCGCTTGATGATGATTAACAATGGTGGAATGGTAATATGAATTTTCGACATGTCAAAATTGGCACGAAAAAGTAAAATCGCGACCAACCTTGTATAGGTACTTACTTTTAAATTCCTTTCCAACCAGCATCATACGGAGATAAAAAAGAGTTGACCCACAAAAAACTGTGAGCTTGCTATGGTTAAGATCAAACATTTCTTCAAGCCACCATATCAACCCCAAAGAAATCACGAACCCGCCTTATTCTTATCTGGACCATTCCAAATAAAAGGGTATATTATAGCCATTAATTTTCTTCTGAGTTACCTCTGGCAATGAAATCATAGACGATGTATAAAGAAACTTTGATAGGCAACTTTTACTATGACAATTCGACCTAAGGGTGTAAGATCCTTTGTTTCCATCAGGCTGTTAGCCTTTTTCAGATCACTCTCAACTACTATCATGAATTAATGTGTTCCATAATTAGTACATCGATTGTAAAGTAAATACCAAGAAATCTCTAACCTGATCTGTCCACTTTAACTGTAGAGGGCTATCCCTCCGTGCTCTATTACTTCCCCCCCCCCCCCAAACCACATTGCTTCCGATTTATCGTAATTAACTTTCATACTCGAACAAACCCTGAAGCTCTCCAGAACCTTTTGGATTTCCCAGCTGAAGCCAATAGCCTTAACAAAAATGTAATATCATCTGCATAACAAGAAGTTTCAGATGGAGGTCCTCACAATTGCAGACCCCTAAGGTCTTATTGAGAGCGAATGGGGATTAGGAGTAGTTCCAATTGCCAACACAAATACATAACAACTACATGGAACTCCCCTTGACGGAGGCCTCTATCAATTTAAATACCCGGTGGACACTCCATATCATACCAACTTAGATATTATTGTAAACATTTTAATCACGCCGAAATGACTCCCCAAATTTAAATATGATCTAAGACTTTTTAAACAAATATTTATGATCAACAGAATCATAGTCCTTTTCAAAATCAACAGCACAAACAAATCCTGATATTAGGTTTGTTTAGGTTAAAGTACAAAATATTCATGGACTGTTTCGTACGAATAACCAATGGGATCTGCCATTAACAAAACAGCCTGCTATTGGACCAATTAACTTGGGTAAAAATTCTTGCAATCTAGATGCAATTGCCTTTGAAGCAATCTAACATCCACCCATTTACAAAGTAATAGGTCGATAGCTCCCCTTTTCTCTGTCTTTACACGTTTTACGATCAATTTTATGATCCCTTGCTTCTGACTTGTTACTTAATTCACCACTTTGTCCTAGCTGCATTTAAAGAATTAACCAATAAATACCCTAATTTGATCCATATCTTTTATAGAAAAAGCAGTTAAACATCATTAACAGGTGCCTTATCATACCCAATGTATTTCGACCTGAGAGCACTTCAATACTGAGAAGGCCCTCACATTAATCACTATCATATGTGTAAGAGTTGGGATACTTAAAGTATCAAAAAAACAATCTAGCATCGTCACCAGAAAGATTCACTTCTTTGGCAGAATATAAATTACTATAAAATCTTAATTTTGACAACACCTCTTTACTACCTGTAATAACTTTACCGTCGTCCTTTAACACTGTACGAATTGTAGGACTTAATCCTATTGATTATTCCAATGTGTAAACAATTATTTGGTATTTTTGCCCCATCCCATCTTCCACCCATTTATGCCCTTGATCGACCAATTTATACCTGGAGTCATATCGTCATTTACTCTGCCTCGAGCTCCATTTTTTGCCTTTCTCCCAGGATTCCCTTGTCTGATCATTTGGATTAACATTCAAATTATGCTCTGGAATTTTGAAACAAAATGTGTTAATGGAAAATGGCTAGCACTTTATTATTAATCATTGTCCCTTTGAGAAAGTAGTAAATGAATTATGTCCCCTTAACCTCGCGGGGGGGGGGGTGTACCACTCCCCAGTGAACTTTGCTCCGGGGGCTAAAAATGCAGAAGCTTTGGCAAAAAGCTTCTAGGTAATCATTTCACATCCCTTTCGGTCATTTTAGCCGAAAACAATGTGAAGGTAGCACCTTCACCGGTTAGGGTTATGCCGTCAAAATCGACGGGTACGGGGGTGGTTTTGCCACACCAAGACATATTTTTATGGTACATGTTATAAAAAATTATTATGCAAAAGTATGCTCTAAAAAATCTTATATTATGTACAACTAGTCCAATTTACATCATTTAGAGCAGAGAAAACCGCATGAAAAATCGGATATTCCTAACTTTTTAGAGCAACTCGTTATTTTCGCCATTTTCTATTATAAATCCCAATTTCTGGCCGAACTTCGTGGACTTTATAACGTCATTGTGGACGCCATACTAGTATGTTAGTATACTTTTTTGGTAATGATGGAAAGAGGAGGACCCATAGCTATCTATTTTTATACAACCATAAAATCGGATGCTTTATAACGAATCTCGAGCCCCCCCCCCCCCTCCCGGTAATCATGCTTGGTATATCGGACGAGGGGTATTGTGAGGTAAAAGAGCGTTTGACTAATGATTAGTTTTGGACAAATTTGAAATTGTTTGGCCATTTTGACCTACAACGTGTTCAATTGAAATGGTAGCACTCTATTCAATTAATTTTAGTTCTTTGGGAAGTAAACTGTACATGTTCCCATAAGATCGTTGAGAAAGGAAGGCACTATGACTCATTATGGATTTTTGGAAAATTTTTGGTTTTTTGCCAATTTGACCCCAGAATATGTAATTGGAATGGCTATAGCACCCAATCCGAGTCATTTGTGTTCCCTTGGAATGTACACCCACATGTTCTGATGGAAAATTTTGAGATCAGAAGGCAATATGATTGATTTACCTATTTTCTTTTAGACTATTTTGACCTTTTTTGGCCATGTTTTACCCCAAAATTAAAAAATTAGAATGGCCAACACCCCATAGCTATTGTATGTCCCATGAGGGATGCGAATTCCACGATGGTTGGATGTTTGTACAAATAACGCCGTCAAAACCTTTTTCTGAGCACTTTTTGCCTCAATGGCCGGCCCCCGGTATATTACCACAATGTCAATTTTTACACGAAAATCATCCAAAATTTGTATTTTAAGCATAACATTGGTATTGAATAACTATTTGAGTATTTTTGGTTGGAGATGAAAGGTATTCAAACATGCTGAGATCAAAGTATAATTAAATACAATATGAATCACCAAAATAGGGTAAGAAATGGCTAAATTTTGTGAGGAAAATATCCCATGTTTTATCATTTGATGATTTTTTGATTTTTCACATGTCGGGGAATGGAAGACATTATTGATTGAAAACTTAAATTTGCATAATTATTGTAGGAAGAAATATCTTTTCAATATAAAAAACCCTTGTCATATTATAAAGTGAATTAAGGTGGAAATGCACTCTTTTTTACCAAAAAACCCTAATGTTTACACAAAAATTCTCGACATCGAGTATTTTGCCCATAGAAGACACATCTGACAAGCCATTGATGTATTTTTGGTGTCAAATGAAAGGTAATTATTTATTTATGATGATCAAACTGTAATTGAGTGTACATGCATCACGAATATAGGTAAAAAGGCTAAATTTTGTGAAAATCCTGTTTTTATAATGTATTATAAACATCTTTACTTTTATGCAAAATATTTTTGATTAATATTGTAACAATTTTTCACTGTACTGCATTATTTACATAATTATCATATTGTTTTTGCTGTATTCTATGATGAACAAATAAAAAATTGATTGAAGATCGAAGATAATTTGCAGTGTGATTATACTCCTTGCGGGACCAGTTCTCAATACATGAAAAAATATACACATTTAAAATATCCAATATACAAGAAAAATGACACTTGTGCTACTGCAAGAAAAACTACATACTTAGGGTTATTTTGCTGATATGCTTAGGTTAATTTTTCCAATTTGTATCATTGAACCAGTCACAATCACAACTAAATTTGTACCCCTAGCGGGACTAGAACGTGATTATTATTAGCACAGGTGTAGAAGTAATGGTCCGGTGTACTCATAGTCCGGGAACAATGGTGAACAATAGGGCAATCGATTCAGTTGACTCTTCACGCAACATTAGTTTCACGCTTTATACCGTTATCGTCTATGGAGCCCCGGACTGTGAGTCCCACCGGACTATATCTGCTTTCACACCGGTCATAACTTTATGACCGGACTTAACCCTGCTCTCCTTCGGCATTAAGTCGTCGGATTTAAGCCTCGTTATGTCCGATAGAGTTAAACCCGGTGCGCGTTCACACTGCAAAATTTATATCCTCCACTATTACCGACCAATTTAGGTCCGGTACTAAGTGACTTAGGTCCGACCCGCATTGGAGACGATTAAAATAGGTAAATACGTGGGGGATTACGGATTTTTTTTTTAATTCCAATCGGACAAGTATAATATAATACCGGTGGTAGAAGTAACCATTTTCCGGCATACTCATAGTCCGTGAACATGGTGAACAATAGGGCAATCGATTCAGATTACTCTAAACGCAGCATTAGTTTTCACGCTTTATTCCGTTATCGTCCTATGGATGGCCCCGGACTGTAGCTCCCGCCGGACTATATCTGCCTTTCACAGACTGGTAATACTACACGTGTGGACGCAGTTTCGATTTGCTATACTTCATTATAAAATCGATAATAGGTCGGATCAGATTTAAGGCAATCGGTGGAAATTTTAACCTTTGTATACTTCATGAGGATTTTGAGGGATTCACGTTTTACGTTTTGTGTTTTTAATCTTGTCAATCGTAAAAAGAGGGTTTCCAAGTTTTGTAGTTTTTACATTTGAGAACTTGAGAACTTTGACGTCATTGTGACGCCTACTGGGTATTATTGTACTGTGGAATCAATAGAAAATGGAGGACAAAAGCTATCCACTGGTATCAACATGTAAGCATTTGTTGCTTTTTAATAATTAATTCCAGGGGTGGTAAGCATATCCTCCTCCTCCTCCTCCTCCTCATCATCATCATAATCATCATCATCATCATCATCCATTCATTATCATCGATCAGGAGCATCGTTGTCGTCAAGATCCGATGTTTCATTTTTTCATCGGTTATTGCCACCATCGTATTCACAGTGTTTGGACCCATTGCAAACCGATTTTATGTTTAGAGCAATTTTAAGCAGTGGCGACACAATGTTGATATCTGGTAATTAACAGGGCGACTCAGAGATTTCCCGATGAGGGCGCCCTCAATTTCAAACCAAATTGTGTTTTGTGAATGTGATAATGTTGTACCTACACTAATCACTGTGTATGAAGAAATAGTAAGTCAAATCGAAATCCTTAATATAGAAAATCACATCTTTGTTTCACACTTCCGGATCAGGAATTTGTTATACACAGTATCCTTATTGGCACGTTAATACAACAGAAATGTTTACTGCATCAAATCCGATTCATCTCAAACCTTTGGAATTGAGCACTTTAGGTAACTATATTTAGTTTAGGGAATAATATAATAAATATGTAAAAAATGATATTTCAGGAAAGCTCTGAGTCAGACTTTAAGTAGGGACAGCTAGAGCTATTACTTCTGCAAAATCAGCAAAATACATTGCGGGAATCTTGCATATAGGCTACAAATGCCATGATTTGTGTGTTATAGCCACCCTTATCTGTCCATTCAATAGAGAGACGTGTTTTAAACTAGATTTTCGAGAAAAGTAAGTAGACATTTGCCCGCCAATGAAAAAAAAACAAAATTTTTCCCTAACATTTCACAGGATGAATTCAGTGGTACAAATAATCCAATTAGTTGTCAAAAAGTGTGTCGCCTTTAATATTTGTTGTTTTATTGCTTTTGTCATAATAAATGGGACTAGAAGTTGTAACCGGTAAGAAAAGTATCAAGAAATAAGGCTAAAGATGCAAATTCTGCTTGTCGCCAGCCCAAATCCGTTCTTGAAAAATGTGTCCCTGCTCATTACACAACGCGCCATTTTTCAACAGATTACATTGCATTTTATGACCCTCTATATGCACTAATTATAAGGTGGCCTGTTGGAGTATGATTTGGTTTCTAAGGAAGTACGCGCAAGCCGACTTTAATAAACTCGGAGATGAGCAAGCGTGCATTCGTTTGCGATTTTAGCGTCGCAAAAATTCATCAGCGATTATCCACTTCTGCATTTACGCGAATTTGTAAAGCGTTTGCAAAATCGCGTAGAACTCTGATGTTGCTAGGACTAGTCTAAGAACGCGCCTGATTAATTACGTGTCTCACCTTTCACGCACCCATTTTTTGTTTTGCTGCGTGACACATTGGGCGTAAAATAACGCGAGACGCATCGTCTCTAGTGAAGACGGAAATTTCCCTCTAAAAATGTCCTTTTTTCGACGATTTTCAGGAAAACTAATCTGGTGACACCATTTTTTTATTTCGGTATTTTCAAGTATGCAACTTAGACCTAAACATTTGTGAAAATCAGAAAAACGTTCGGCCCCTTTGTTATCTTTTTGGAGCACTTTAGTATCGGTAAATCACATTTTCCCATAGAGTTGCGTGGTAAATAATGTAAAATTTTGAGGAAAAATGTACTTTTTGAAACTCTTTTTTCTCAAAAACGAATATGGTAAGCCCTATTTTTTATTTCAGATTTGTTATCAGCACAAATGAATATACTATATATCAAATTTTAAAGAAATTCTACGGCCCATTTAAATCATGATGCCAACACCTTAAGTTCAAAACATGATAATATTGGATTATTAAAGTTTCGCAAGAGTTCTTTGAGAGCATGTCGCCAATAGTGCAGCCAGATATGTTACCGTAAATCGAATTGATACAAAATTGCTAAAAATAACGGAAGAACAATGATCCAATAAATCGAGCAGATGTCAATGATATATTATCGCATAAAAATCTGGTTTAAAAGGAACAATTTCCAGCCCTAGTAATGAAAGAAATTCCTCATGTTACGCTCATGCCACGCCAGATACGTTTCCTCCCTCCCGCTACGCTCTTGTAAAGCGCCGTGATAAATAAAGTCGAGTACCACACCATGCTTCAGTATGAAGGTAATACCTGATAAGGTATAGAGACTAAGTCGGTGAAGTATGTACTTTCATCAAGAACAGCACGACTAAGAAAAAGGCCAGCCACATACGTTCTGAGAATATTAAAATCTACGATTTTCAATGATTTTCAGGAATTCCTTAATGTTGATATTTGTTTTGGTCACTTTATCGGAGAATGGCCCTTTGGGACCCCTGATTTCCCCGGAAGTAGTATCAGGTAGTGTCCTGATCTGCTTCCAGGTAGCCCTACTTCTGCAAGGAAACCTTAGTTCGACCAATTCTGGTTCTCAATCTATTGAGGCATCGCCATTCAGCCCATGAGGAGTCAGCTCCAGGTGGGAGATGCTCACCAGGTTCAATGTCAATAGATGTTACTTGGTTGATGGCAAGTCTTTCTTTCCACAAGGCGACTCTCTTGAGCTCCTTAGAGACTGTTTCAAGTGGTTGGACTTTGATTAAGAAACTTTCTCTGGATTTAAGGCGGTTGGCAGCAGGTATCTGTCCAGACATAGGGTGCTTCACATTAGATAATTGGCAGCTACGCTCTTGCATGCTCGCTACGCTACGACGGATGTCTGGTGGAGCAATTCCTGCTAGGATGTATAAGTTTTCCGTTGGTGTTGGACGGAGACATCCTATGAAAAGCCGGCAGAAGGCATTTAACGCTGGATCAAGCTTCTTGGCATGGATTGATCTTTCCCATACAGGGCAAGCATACTCTGCAAATGAGTAGCACAGGGCAAGTGCCGTCGTTCTTAGAGTATGTGGGCGAGCACCCCATCCTGTGCCAGTGAGTTTGTTCAAGATGTTATTGCGTGAACATACTTTACTCTTCATCTACCGTATCCAGTTTTTCTCTCTTTGGCCTTTGACCGCTACAGTTTGACAAGTAATATTCGAACTTATTTCCTTCTATAGTCTGATTTTTTATTCCTGTCAGTAAACGCATATTGTCGATGGTAAGAACTCATTTGGAGGGGGATGTGTTGAGATAAAAACTACAAAGTCGCATTAACAGCTGAAATGCTCAACTTTGTTCAACAAAATATGATGCTTTAACCTATTT
>JAMKCH010025705.1:0-76338 GCA_023653785.1 Ophioderma brevispina | reverse complement strand
TTAGAAATTCATCGTCTCTTCGCTGTTTTGCCGACCACAAAGAATAAATAGAGTACCACAATAGAAAGCAATGGCTGCCTCCGCTTCTTCCACATAATGTGGGAGCCGCTTTGCATATACCCACTAAATCGGTAGTGATACAAATTGGATGGATGTGTTAGAGGTGGCCAGGAGTAATAATGTGCACCTGGATCATTGTGCTCAGATACTCTTTTTCTCATAATGCAATGCGCGCTTAGGTGAAAGATTTATTCATTGGTCGGTTTATGTAAATCAAGGACGACTGGTGTCATTTCATCGTTGTGTGGCCATGGGTTGGACAACCACCCAATAGCACCCAACTTCCAACACCTGATATTTTGCCGGATTGGTTGTGTATATAGAATTGACAGTATGTGGGTATAAAACACCCAAACAATCATTATTCCGTGCAAGATTCAAAATGTCAGCGGCCAGCACGGACGACTGAGTTTGAATGGGCTTTCACCCCTTGTTGAACCAGGGAAGAAAGAGATAAGAAGGGACCACAACGACTTGCTTCCACAATCCCGATTTTAAAATCGGTTTATCCATTCACCCCACAAAAGGAAGGGATTAAAAAGCCCCACCTTTGGATCAATAATCCCTCTTGGCCGCAATCGATGATGGCGAGCAATATCACTACTGTAGATATTGAAAACTGATGTCCGGACACACGTAAAAGTAAAAGTATATTGCATATTACAACATGTTCCGGCTGTCTCCGGTGGTATTTGTTGTTGTTTTCGTTATATAAGAGTTAATGTACATGTTATGCGTTCAGCTATTATGCCAAGAAAGACTGCCCAGTGTGAAAACTAAAGGAGAAAGTTTGACTAAATTGGAACCGGGGGCAGTCTTGGATTTTCGTTGGGCACCCCGTTCCAGGGGTTCTGAAAATAACCCCTAACGGGACCAAAGTTCAGTTAAAATATACCCGGCCCCAATTGGACCAACTTTGGTGAAATTTTACTAGTTTCAGTGAAAAAAGATACATCTAACGGCACAGCAGTAATATGACATCAAGAAAGGTTACTTCTGCTATTTTAATAGATTTTCCTACTCGTTCTAATTATTATAAACGTCTTTACGTGTATGCACAATTTTTCACTGTATGCATTTATTTAAATCATTATTTATCATATTTTTTTGCTGTAGGGCCTATTCTATGGTGACAAATCATAAAATTGATGGAAAGGTAATATGCCGTGAGATTATACCCCTTGCGGGACACGTTAATCAGGTATATGAAAAAAGAAACACCATTTAAAATAGCCAATATAAAAGTAAAAATGACACTTGTTCTACTGCAAGAAAAAGTACACCAATGAGGGTATTTTGCTGGATATGTTTGGTTAATTGTTCCTAATTTGTATCATAACAAGCCACAATCACAACTGAATTTGTACCCGTGGGATAGAACTTGATTAATTGAATTTGCTACCACTAGCAGTTGTTCCAAGAAACTCCCAGGACGTGTGTGATAGGTTCACATGGAACCGCCATATGTTTGAAATTTAATTCGAAATGAGAAGCACAAACCCCCACGACCTGAGAATTCTCGAGTGAGAAAATCGGATTAGGATATCCTCGGAAGGGCCCATGAGAGATTGAATGAACAATTGCCAATTTGGGGCCGGGCAGATCGTCAAACGTCAAGGGGTCGTTGTTGGTTCCTTCGTAAATCTTCTTCCATGGTTGAACCATCTCCTTCTTTCGCATATCTCTGGTTTGATCTATTGTTCTTTGGTGGCCCTTTGTGATTTATGTCTTATTTTGCGTGGACATTGTTGTAGAAGTAGATGATTACGATCTGCTCATCAGCAATTCTGGAGGGATTTTTCCTGGCAGTTGGGATATACCAAGATACTATTATACCGGGTGTCTCAAAAAAAGGAAACCCTCAAAGCGCCCTCTATTTCACGAAGAGAAAACATAAACTATACGTATTATTACACATTTGAAAAGTGCATTTCGTCAGGTTTCTGACACTGAAAAAATCTTTCCAATAGGATGCATACTGACTGAGTTATGGCCAATTGAAAATTTGTACCACTTTTTCATTTTATCCACGGATTGTTACTGTTTAAGTAGTCTTTAGACAATTCACATTCTCCAAGCTCATTCTTTTGTTTATGGTTTCTTTTGTTTTTGCAACAAAGGTCATTTCTGTTATTAAAAAGTTTAGTTTCAATTATTAGAAATTCCAAGATCTTGCCTCATTCGTCTTTACTGCGCTGCTCTCCCCTCCCCCCGCCCCACCCCCACTTGGAAAAGTTGGCTGCCTCTAAGACGGGTGCAGGCTTGCGTTCTCTTTTCCATTTCAATAATCGACTTCTAATCATTTTTGTCCGTCGGATGCTTGCAAAGGCAGCGGTTATTCTGTTGCGAAGATCCCCAGATTTGACTCCGCTAGACTTTGCCCTAGGGGAAACATTAAAGAGTGAAGTGTATGTAAAGGAACCACCAGCAAACTTGCCAGAACTTAGCAATCAGAATAACCGCTGCCTTAATTGCAAGCATCCGACGGACAAATGATTAGAAGTCGATTATTGAAATGGAACAGAGAGGAGTCACATAGCTGTTACCGTCTTCATGCGTATTAGAGGCAGCCAAGTGGTAGGGGGCCAGAGAACGCAGTAAAGAAGAATGAGGAAAGGTCTTGGAATTTCTAATAATTGAAAAACTAACCTTTTCAATATAAGAAATGATCTTTGCGCAAAAAACAAAAGAAAACCATAGAGAGAGAATGGCTTGGGGTGTATTGTCTAAAGGACAGCTCGGACAGTAACAATCCGTGGAATAAAATGAAAAAAGTGATACAAATGTCAATCCGGGCCATAACTCGGTCAATAGGTATCCTTTTAGAAAGATTTTTTTCGGTGTCGGAAAACCTAATGAAAGGCACTTCAGATATATACTTTAGCTGGTTACTGTTTTTTCTCTGCGTGAAATAGAGGGCGCTTTGAGGTTCCTTTTTTTAGGGACACCCGGTATAAGTATTATCCCATCCGCAGAAACGAATTGACACTGGAACTCAAGACTCGCACTGTCCATGACGCAAATTCAGTTTTAAATATTATGAAAATATGGGCAACAAGCAACAAACATTTTAACAGGTAGACATGTAATTTATCAAATTCAACTCTTCCAATCATACTATAAAATATCTGATTTCGAAAATATTTTCATCATTGTACAGGCAATCTTTCACCGTTGTATTAAGCCAGACTGTGCTTTACTTCCCCAACCCTTTATCGGTACCCTTCTTAATTTAGCGCACCTATCGGAAGAGGATGTAAAACCCCGCGGGGTTTTCTTACCAATCTCACCATAAAGGAATAGGACCAGATTTTGTTGAAAAACCGGCCCGAGTTTCATGGGTTTTTGTAGGTGTGTTGTAATTGCCAAGTAGGCTATACTTGTGAACAGTTATGTTCAAAATTGTGCATTTGTCATAAACGAATGAATTTTGTAATTAGGAATTTGATCCCACGATTCTAATTCAACAGCGGTTTCTGCAAAATGACCAAATTTCTGTCCGTCCATTATGAAATAGCGGACATATCACAAAATGAACTTTAAAGGGAAATATGTCATGATTCGAAATTTGGAAAATTTGGTATGGATGAAGGCTTAAGTAACGTAGATTACATATAATCATCAAAATAAGTTGAAATTTCCACAATTTGTTGAGTTTATTTTGCCCTTTTAATTTTCGCCCACATCTACTCGAAAACGATTCCGGACAAATCCAAATCGCAGGCAAATGGTGAAGTCCAAGTGATGACCATCCATAATTTACGTCGTTGTGACCATCATGTCGCATTGTTGCCACTTTCCTATACACTTGCGATCGATGTGTTTTATATCAATATAATAAAAACACAGAGACGAAATGAAACACAATATGTCATTCTGTAACTTATTTTCTATATTTTATTATTACTTTCATTAATCCATCAAATACAGTGTCAGCAATAACAATTCGAGTCAACACCTATGTTTTGGTCATCACTGTGACGTCACGAGGAAGAGCAAAATTGGGCGCTTTTGATCAATTAAGGACGTGGCAAAAAATCCGCCCGTTTTCTCGTAGTCAAAAAAGCAAAAATTAAAATGCCTCTATTGTGTTAATTTACATCAAATTGTAGTTTTTTTTCGATAATTCGTATGTATGGACAGAGATCGGGATGATGTAAGGTAAAAATAAACAATTCTTCCCCAGAGCTGACAAAAATCTTGACATATTTCCTTAAGTGACCTGGGATTTTTTTTTTCAAATTGGAGACGGTACTTTTTTCTCATTCAGTGGATTATTTGTAAACAAAATGTTCTTACCCCACAAAACACAATGGTGCATCTTTTATTTAAAAACAATAATGGTTAAGTTTATCAAATCTCTAATACCTTCTATTAAATATAATGTCTTCAATGGTCTCTAAGGAGCTTGAGAGTCGACTTGTGGAAAGAAAGACTTGCCATCAACCAAGTAACATCTATCAGTATTGAACCTGTCAACCTGGTGAGCATCTCCTACCTGAAGCTAACTCCTTATGGGCTGAATGGCGATGCCTCAACAGATTGAGAACCAGAACTGGCCGATCTAAGGTTTCCTTGCAGAAGTGGGGCTACCTGGAAGCAGACCAGGACACAACCTGTGGTTGTGGAACAGCACCACAGACAATGGAACATCTCTTAGTCTGCCCACTGTTGGAGCAACAATGCACAAAGGACCTTGCGGAATTCAGTGAAGCAGCCAGACGTTGCACCCATCGCTGGCTGGATCATATTTGAGAACCACTGTGTTTGGACACGATAAGAAGAATTCCGGTTCAGTTGTATAATTTCAATGTTTTCGCCCAATTTGTAAATCAATACTTCATTATGGTCTCTACATAATTTCTTCATAATCAGATGTTTGCCTTTGTAATATTTTGTTCTCACTTCTGCATTTTAGTATTTCCTATGATATGCTCCATTGTTTATATTTCCAACGTTATGCCTAGTCATTCCATTTTTAGTACTACTGTATATGGTATCGATCTCTGCACGGGTGTCTGCTCTCTCGCACAAATGTTCAGACATCCCAGCCCCACAATACAGTATATAGTCATATTGATCAAATATTCTGTGAAGAAGAACATTTCCCAACATCTCGCCAATCGAAAATATCACACGTAGAACTGTTTCACGACAACTATGCATGGGGGAATTGTACAAACCATGACAGTACAGGCTGTCCCAAAATTATGTTTAACACTCTGGACAAGGGAAGTTTTGTTAAAAAGAAAAGTACGAATGTGTCTTTGTTTGGTACTTCTTTAAAGCCAATAAAATTTATCTGCCATTGATTTCATTCCAATCCAATGCATAGAATAAAAGATATGCTTCATCAAATATGAAGTGCAAAATCAACTTGGTCCGATTTCTGCCTTTAAGCATTTGAAATGCATAACGCAACATGAATACACTTGACTTTAGAGCATATCTTCGTTCCATCTTAAAAGGAAAAGAAATGGATTTTGCTGTTTTATTTTATTGAAGAAGGACTTCGACTTCGAAATCGTGTTTTACCAAGCGCTCATCGTTGGATCTACCACAACGGCAGTTAGTCGGCAGGTCACCCAAGTACTATTGTTCACACTAAAAATTGTTGGACAGGGTCATTTTACATGGGCTTTCACAAATACAATAGGCAAACGACATTGCCATTGTCCACATTCCCTGCACACGTCTGCAGTTAAAATCGATGGAAACCAGGTCCACGTTATAGCATAGAGAATTCAATTCCTTGATGCCAGTATATGTAAGATTATACATTTTCCGTGGTCTTCGCTTTCTTAAAAGAGATAGAGTAACACGTACACATACTTTTTTGTAGCACACAATTCAATTAATGATTTGGGATGCTTTAAAATTTGGTGGGATTTCTATAACTTCAGAGACCACGCTTTTTCAAACCTAAAATTCGTCGCTTTTAATTCGTTGTTTTTAACCCCCAAACACCCTTTCACGTCATATTAGACCAACTTAGATATGTAGTTGATATTCCGCAACAATAATACATGATTTTATAATGAATTCAGGTATTTTGGACCTCAAATCAGGACATTTTCCAGAGCGTTTTCGACCAGCTATTGAGTTCACAGCGATTGTTTTGTCTTCTCGTGTACAGAAAATAATGCACGTTGGCGTGACCTCCTGATTGACTGAACGGCTCTTCTAACAAGAGAGATGTTGGCTTGAGTGTTTGTCATTCTTTTCCGTTGTCTGTTGGGCCTGCTGCAGGTGTCTATTTCCAATTCCGCCTGCTTCACAATCCATGTAGCCCTACTATCAGAGGTTTCTTTCTTTTTTTGCGTGTTTTTGTTGTTTATCCTGTCTACAGAATCATAGGTTTCCTTGGGAATTCAATATGGAAGCGTCTGACTGTTTGCTTGGTTTGGTTTGGTTTTAGCATTCTGTATAAATTTGAGAGATTTGACAAATGTTTGATAAGGATAAGTCTTCTAATGACAGTGAACTTACTAATTAATATTTGAAAAGTACACACCAAAGTATTGATGATCATAAAGAAAATGTTGACACTTTATTTGACCATTATGAAGTTCAAAAAGGATTGTCAATGTCTTCAGTAGGTTCATAGTCAATCAATAACTTCCAATTTTTCTCTCTAAAATGTAATTCACTCAAAGAGTGAACCAACTCAAAAGCAGTTGCATGAGTTGGTTGATCCACTCCAAAAAGAGAGAATTCACTGAACTTTCACTCCAAAAAGAGTGAGAGTGAACACCAATCTAACATGTGTTGTCCTCCATTTAACTCTTTAAAGAGTGGACATTCACTCGTTTGAAGTGAACGTCACTACTTTTTGAGTGCACATTTCACTATTTTACTCGTTCTACTAAATATTCACTCTTTGTTCGCTCTTTTTGGAGTGAAAGTTCAGTGATTTCTCTCTTTTTGAGAGTGGATTAACCAACTCATGCAACTATTTTTGAGTGGTTTACACTCTTTTTCGAGTGAATTAAGATTCACTCGTTTTTTCACTCTTTTTACATTTAGAGAGTTGAGTATGCTACAAGATCATGTTTGCCACAATATAACCAATGCAAATCGGACCAATCCGATTTTGCTCTCTCCTTTTTGACGAAGCATATCGTTTGTTCTAAATATCGGATTTGAATGAAATAAACGGCAAATTAAAGCTTATTTATTTGGCTTTAAGGGCATACCAAACAAAGATCTATGCATACTTTAGTTTTAGCAAACTACAGCCTTCAGACACCTTCAGATGCCGTATTCGAGGCGTGACTTGTACACGAAACTTTTCTTATTCGATCGATCTATAAATAAAATAATTGCACATTATAAAGTATGAGCCCACGCCTCGGGTATATAAACCCTGCCTAATGAATTCAAGTCTCGCACTTGCACTGAGATTTTGACCAAATGAATAGCACACTAGCCATTTGAGACACGCTAAATAGTATTATAGATCTTGTACACACACCTTGCGATTTCTGGTTAGGAGGAAGGTCAGTATCAAATTCCATTTCCCGGTATTTTTCAAAGCCTTTTCGGTTCAATGTAGATATTCATACATTTCAGCTCAATAATACCTGAAGATTGGCATCACACAGTGGATCACTTTGTAGATTTTTAAATGGAGAGCTCGAGTTTTTGTACTGAATGTGATATCACTACAATCCACAGAGTTGGAGTAATAAAAGGCTAGAGGTCGGACGTCCATCTTGAATCGGCGAGCTCACTGGTGGACGCTTAAATGTTTACCTCCCAAGCCCATTACAACTAAAACTTACGGCACGGAAAATGCACTTTCTCGTTGATTTCGCCAGGCGCCCCTCGAATATAAAATGATCCTTAGATATCCAAGAACATCGTCAGGCATGTGGTTTGTTCAGAAAGTTTACCGTCGCAGTGATCAGGCACGGTGTTTTTTGCAGATTTCCAAAATGGCTTCCAAAATAGCGTGGGCTATAACATGTTCGTAGTTGCTACGGAGTTGCTATGACGAGTGTGACGTATTTAACCCTTTGAAGACTACAGATCTCATTTGGGATCCACGCATTACACGCTTGTGATGTGATAGATTTCATTAATGAAATTAAAGAGTTTCCTTAATAATAATAATTTGCCGAAAATGACTCAATGTACTAAGAACGGAGTTGCCCAGGAAGTGCCGTTCATCTTTGGTCGCGTCGAAAACCCTGTCGAAATCTTTCGTTCAATTACCGGCGCTCATGGACCAGTTCGATAACGTAATGATGCGGTGATCCGGAATGTCATAAGTATGCTATAAATCAGATGCTCACGGCGTCCTTTGGCAACGATAAATATATTGTGGTTAATTGCGAAAATTGAGCTAGTATTTCGTAGGTTTTGACATTTTCAGTGAATACTTATGAAAAAAGGTTCTTAATACTTTTGCATCTTGGAAATGATTTAGGGTCATTGTTAAAAAGTGTTGTTTTATAATGTCGAAAAGATGGGTAGGGCTGCTTTTCTTCCTGATTTACTTACCCTAGAGCGAATATAATCACCGCCATCTTGAAAAACGAGTATGTGCGCAAAATATAAATGCCATAAATTCTTTTTGGAGCTCCTGTTATATTACCCTCAAATTTTATGATTAAAAGTATTATTTTCTCAATTTTATTTGAGAAGAGATTTCTCACGGGAAAAGTACTTTGTTTATGGTAAAGGTAAAGGAAACGGACCTGTGTACACAGGAACGGAGTGCCCATCTCTCTTTCGAAGCGATTGGGCCAGACTCCACCATATAATGTTGCTGTAGTGTGATCGCCACACCTCATCTACAGCGAGGCTGTTACCTTCAAAGCATTGAATATCAGTGCCGGTACCCATTTATACACCTGGGTAGAGAGGAGTAATTGAGGTAAAGCGCCTTACTCAGGGACGAAACACATTGACCCCAGCGGGGCTCGAACCCACAAACTTTGGCGTGCGGACCTAACGATGATCCACTGGACCACATGTTTATGATAAAAAAAAAGAGCAGGGGATTCCCCTAGTGTTGTTTGTGCAAGGTGCACCTGTCAGATAGATTGCACAAGGGGAGAAATGGGAATTCTCCATGTAAATTAGAAACTGAGTCAACTTGTTTATGCTTTGAGATCAAAACAGATTGCTTAATATGGGGATTCCCCATGAAGTTATAAATGTGAGGTGATGCAATGTAGATGATGTAATTTATGTGAAATCTGATTTGACAGTGCTAGGTTATGTTTAGGCATGATAATGTTGTAATACCTATTTTTAGGTATTAGGAAATACTAATTAGGAAATATTGTGTATATATTAAGGAGAACTTGGCCAGTCGCCAGCAGCCAGAGTAACAAGTAGCTAGAAGTTATAGCTAGTTTTAATCTGAGTAGCAGACCTGTACAGTGCCAGGATTTATAATTCCATGTGAGCAATGTGCTATAATATTCTACTGTCGTCTTTGAAGCCAAAAGTGCTGGGAATCAAAATAGGATTCCAAATTGTGGACAGATAGAAATCATGGTGATTATCTTGGACCGATATACTGTGGTATATTAGTGTCGTCGGGGGACTTATTTAACCTTGTCGTCTTGAACTGCTGGACAAAAGTTATCTTCAGGACTGAGAAGATTCCAATGGAATATTAACTGAGGATATATAAGTGTGACTTTGCATACTGTCATTTTGGAGTCTTCGCTGTGAGGACATATCATCGTTGAACTGCAACGCTTCTTGCAACACAGGACACTAGAGGACTTGAAATATTAAGTATCTTAGTTTATAAAGCATGTAAAGTTGTTATTGTCATTATGTTTTTGGACATACCAAATTCTTGAACCATTCTGATTAAAATCATTAAATCTGTTATATTATATAAAATTCAGACCACGAGACATCATAACACTCCCAAAATATCACACAGGTTCTTATCCAAAAAAATTACCATTTTAAGTTCATTTAGCTAAACACGCCTCCTTGTGGCGGCCATCCTGGACGCCTAGAGGTTGAAGTCCCCCTTCAGGAAGTTAAAACTTATATTGTTGCGTAGTGGATGAAGTTTATAATTGTAAAGAAATTATAATGGCGTTTTTTTCATTAAAACATGGCGGCCATTTTGAAATGGGCAGGAAACGATACGTGCAGCTTTTCGGATGGAAGCTGGCACCAATCCTGTCAACGGCGAACATTCCCCTTCAAGGTGATTATATGGGAAAATTAATCATTAATTGGGTGCAACGAACTGAAAATATGGTGTGCAGCTCAGAAATTTCGGTAGTCACAAGCGTAGTTTTGCCACCAAGCCGAGATATGCAACAATGGGTAAAGGAATATTGGTGGACATTCGAAAATTTCAAATGCGCTCAACCAAAATCGTACAAACTAATACCGTGGTTGTAATGTATCACAAACATAGGTATTCTCACCATTTATGTGTCGTCTGCAAGAATGCAGAAGCACATCAGGGATACTCTGGCGTATGTCTGTGTGTATGTATTATGTGTGTGTGTCTGTGGTCAAAATGTTAAACCTTAATATATGCATGCCGTATGAGTTCCCTAAGGGCTACACGATTGGGTAACTTGGTGGAAAGGAGGGCGGGTGGGGGGACATGTTCGTGACCTCATGTGACTTGGTAACACCTATGTGTCCTTTGGCTTCTTCACAAACCGTGTCGGGATCGCGATGTATTTTTTATCATCTGTTTTCCTCACAAGGAGAGATATATATAGGCCTATGTGTAAGAACCCGGCTGCCATCTTGAATTCAAGATTGCTGCCAAACGAAACTAGCGACAACTAATACATAGATATTACCACCCCCTTTTAAGCTTCTGTGTTGCTCACAAGGGGAGATATGGGACCAGTGTAAAGAAGAATCACAGCCATTTTGAAATTCGAGAATGTCGGCTAAGCCGAGTATGGCTACAAACAATACTAGTGGTTTTATGTTTTTTATAGGATAAAAATGCGACCCAATCGGCGGCACGTCATCTCAAACAATGATTTTTAATATTTAGGTTGACTATTTAATTTTAGTGGACTTTGTATAATAAATACACAGAAAAATTAAATTTTGTGAAATCTCCGAGTCAGCCTTTAATATCCAAATGTATACAACGTCCATGCCAAAAAAATCATAATTTTGTGGAAATAAAAATATATTGAAAATAATTATATAGGTCAATTCCTTCTGTTATAATTGCCTCGTGACACAGATGGTTGAACGTTAAACAAGTAAATCTGAGCGTCATCCCATTACCGTCGAATTGCGGGAATAACTAAATTGCTGCTGAAACTATGAACTATTTAAATAATATATCAATATTTTTGCGGCAAGATTTCTTCCAATGACTACCAATCAGTAAGGAGATCTCAAACAGTACGCCTTTTTGGCTTTCTAGTCCTTTCTATTTCCAGAACGCCTTCAAAACCCGTCTGCTCATTTGGACGTGTTTAAGTCATCATTCGAGTTCATGAACCTGCGAGGTGCCGCCAATACTTTTATGTTAATTTTATTGTTGATACGAACGTTTCTTCTTTAGAGTGTGCGATATATCGAAAATTAGTCATCGATGTATATACCTGAAAATAGAATTAAAAGAACATTTCAAATTCAAAACAATGCTCATAAACTTATACTTAGCGATTTTATAATAGTGCCAATTATAAAGTTGGCTTTTACAATTAATTAATTCTGTGCAATTAGGAAATCATCAAAATCAGTTCCTTCAAAATCACCAGTGGCTACGACCAAGATGCAGCAGCGCTATATTTTATCGGTCCAACACGTGGTTCTCAAATATGAATCAGCAGAGTGGGTGCAACGTCTGGCTGCTCAGAATCCGCAATGTCCTGTTTGTGGCATTGTTGCTCCCGCAATGGGCAGACCAAGAGATTGTCACATTGTCTGTGGTGCTGTGCCCCAACCCACAGGTGAGGTAGTATCATGATCTGCTTCCAGATAGCCCACTTCTGAAAGGAAACCTTAGATCGGCCAACTTCTGGTTCACAACCTGTTGAGGCATCGCATTTCAGCTCATGAGGAGTCAGTTCCAGGTCCGAGATGCTCACCAGGTTCAATACCGATAGATGTTACTGGGTGATGGGCAAGGTCTTTCTTTCAACAAGGTGACTCTCTTGACCTCCTACTGAGAATGTTTCAAGGGTTGGACTTTGCTTGAGAAACTCTTCTGGATTTAAGGCGGTGGCAGCAGGTATCGTCCAGACATAGGGTGCTTCACATTAGAAACTGGCAGCTACGGCTCTTGCATGCTCGCAACGCTTCGACGGATGTATGGTGGAGCAAGTCCTGCTAGGATGTATAAGTTTTTCCGTTGGTGTTGGACGGAGGCATCCCTGTGATAAGCCGGCAGGAGGATTTGACGCTGAATTCAAGCTTCTTGGCATGGTTGATCTTACCCATCAGGGCAGGAATACTCTGCACATGAGAAGCACAGGGCAAGTGCCGTCATCTTAGGGTACGTGGGCGAGCACCCTTCTTGTGCCAGTGAGTTGTTCAAGATACTATTGCGTGAACATATTGACATCTTCGTCTCTTTTTCTTCTCTTAGATTTCATGTGGGTCTTATAGGAGAGAGTGCGGCCAAGTAACTCCTAGGAGACAGGGTTATCACAGGGCTCCAGGCGTGTTCCAGACCAGGTTAACTTTATTTTGCTGACGTTTGGCTTCACGGTTGCGTATTGCTGGAAAGCACACACCTGTGACTTAGATGGATTTTGCACGTAGGTGGGTTCCTATAATAAAGAGTGGGTCATCCAAAAGCTTTGGAGAGTCTATCGTCAACAACTGTGAAGTCGACATCCTGTGCGCTAATTCCCAGATCGTCTGCATAAAATTAAAACGACAGGTTCCTGCTTACTCCTAGGTTGGTCTTAGGTATAGATGGGAAGAGGGAGGTGGCAATCACACTCCCTTGTGGTAGACCCTTCTTGAGCCTACGACATCGGCTCTTCTTTGCTTCAAGCTGAACAAAGAACATCCTGTTTCTTTGCCAGCCAAATCCTGGAAAGCTCAGTCAAGCGAATTGTCCTGGTAATTCCAAGGATCTTGGAGTAGGCATCTGTGATTAAAAAGTGTTTCGTACGCTGTGATACGGTCGACGAACACAGCTCCGGTTACCATACCTTCTCGAAACCATCTATGGTGTTGAGTTAGGTTGAGTGCTTGGCTTGTTGTTGATTTGCCTGGCCGGAAACCTGCTTCGTTATGGTATGAGGTGTTCGTCTATCACAGGTGCGATTACGATTGAGCAGGAGGCGTTCAAAGAGCTTGTAGGTATGGTTGAGGAGTGGTATAGGTTCTTGTAGCTCTGGGATTGGATGGATCTTTCCCAGGTTTAGGGAGCAGTGCCATAACATGTGCTTTATCCAGGTCTTTGGAACATGTGGGAAATAAGGCAGCAATTGTGAAAGCTCAAGAGCCATTCCTTTGCTACTGGACCAGATTTTTTAGATGCTCAGTAGAGATGTTTCAAGGCCTACTGCCTTCCTGGTGAAGTTTAGCAATACCGGATTTCAACTAACGCTTCTTGCAACAGACACTAGAGGACTTGAAATATGAAGTATCTTAGTTTATAAAGCATGTAAAGTTAGATTCTTGTAATTATGTTTTTGGACATACCAAATTCTTGAACCAATTCTGATTAAAATCATTAAATCTGTTATATTATATAAAATCAGACCACACTAGACAATCTAACAACATCTCCCCAAAATATCACACCAGTTCTTATCCAAAAAACATTACCATTTTAAGTTCATTTAGCAATAAACACATACCTCCCTTGGTGGCGGCCATCTTGACCGCTAGATGTTAAGTCCCTTCATAATGAAGTTCAAAACTTATATTGTGCATCGTGGGCTTAAGTTTATATCGTAAAAATTATAATGGCGTTTTTTCATAAACAATATGGCGGACATTTTGAATGGGCACAGTGCACGATAACTTGCAGCTTTTCGGATGGAAAGCATGCACCTAATCCTAGTCAGAGACATTCCTCCCCTTCAACCGGGGATATATGGGAAAACTGAATCACCATTGGTGGCACGAACTGAACACAATGTGATGTGATGCCGCTCATGAAATTTTCCGGTATCACAGCGTACGTTTGCCACCACGAGCCGAGAATTCAACCAATTGGTAAAGAATAATTGGTGGAAGAACATTTCGACAATCAACATAAGCGGCATAAACCAAAATATTAAACAAACTAAATACAGATGGTTTATAATGGTATCACCACATAGGTATTCTGCAAAAAACACCATTTTAGTGTCGTCCTGCAAGGATTGCAGAAGCACATAGGGAATTACTCTGGTCGTATGTCGTGTGTAAATGTATTCATCTGTGTGTGTGTTCTGTGTCCAAAAAATGTTAACGTCTTCACGCACTATATATTGCATCCGTAAGAGTTCCATAAGCACGATGCGTAACTTGGTGGAAGGAGGGGGCGGGGTGGGGTGACATGTTGGTGCACATAATCATTTGACCGATTGGAACCTCATGTCCCGTTTGGGCTTCATTCACAAACCAGCGTCCCGGTGATCGGATGAGTATTTTTTAATCCTCTGTTTCCGTCACAGGATAGATATTAAGGCCTATGTGTAAATAACAACGGCGACCATTCTTGACATATCAAGATTTCAAGCTAAACCAAATAGCCCTAACAAAACTAATACATAGATTTACCCACCACTGCCCCCCCATTTTTAAGCTTCTGTGTTGCTCACAAGGTGGATATGGGACATTTGTAAAGAAGCATCACAGTCAAATTTTGTCTAAATTATCGAACGACGACTCTGCTCAAGCCGATATGGCTACGAACTACAGTGGTTTTCTCGATTTTTTTTTTTAGGAGGAAAAATGCGACCCATATCGCCGGCACGCAATCTCAAACAATGATTTTAAATATTTTAGGTGACTATTTTTACATTTAGTTGACTTTTATTATAATCAATACACGAAAATTAAATTTTGGAAATCTCCGAGTCAGCCTTTAATTATCAAACTGTATATAATACACGGCCATGCAAAACCTCACTAATTTGTTGTAACATCAAAATATTGAAAATAATTATACGGGCGGTCAATTCCTTCTGTTTATAATTGCCCTCGTGACCAAACATGCTGGTTGAACGTTAAACAAGTAAATCTGAGCGTCATCCCAATTACCGGCGACTCTTGCCTGGAATAACTAAAAAAATGCCTGCTGAACTATGAACTATTTAAATAATCTATCAATCTTTTTGCGCAATCATTTCTTCCAAGAGCCTCCCAAATCATTAATGAGATCTTCAACATACGACTTTTTTTGCTTTCTATTCCTTTCCTTTCCTTAAACTGCCTTAAAACCCGGTATGCTCATTTGAAGACGTTTTATGTCAATCATTTTCCGAGGTTCCATTGACTGCGAGTGCCCGCCAATCTTTTATGTTTACTTTTCTTGTTGATACGAAGTTTCTTCTTAGAGTGTGCGATATATCGAAATTCAAGTCATCGATGTATAGATACACTGAAAATACCGAATTAAAAGAATACATTTTCAAATTCAACAATGGCCATACTTCTACTTAGCGATTTTATATAGTGCAATATAGAGTGAGCTTGATTACAATTAATTTAAGTTCTGCTTGCCATTTCGTACTTCATCCAAAACAATTTCCTCCAAAAAAAGTGCTACACCATAGTTGGCAGCAGCGCTATCTTCTTATCGTGTCAAAACACTGTGGTTCTCAATAGATCAGCCAGAGATGGTGCAAACAACAGTCTGGCTGCTCTCACGTCTGAATTCCGCAACGGTTCCCTTGTTGGTGCATATGAATTGCTCTCCAGCCAGGGTCAGTACAAGAGACTGGTTCCACTTGTCGCTGTCTGTTCCAAACAAACCACGGTAGTACCTGATCTGCTTCCAGATAAATCCCCACTTCTGACACAATGTAAACCCTTAGATCGGCCATTCTTCTGTTCTCATCCGTTGAGGCAATCGCCCATTCAGCTCATGAAGTCCAGTTTCCAGGTCCCGAGCCTGCCACCAGGTTCAATACCGATAGATGTTTACTTGGTTGATTGCATCTTTCTTATCAACAAGGTGACCTCTCTCTCTGTACCTCCTTAGAGACTGTCATTCAAGGGTTGACTTTGCTTAAGAAAATCTCTTCTGGCGATTTACAAGGTCCCGTGTAATGGCAGCAGTATTTTCTCAGACCATAGTGTGCTATCACATTAGAGCAACTGGCAGCTACGCTCTTCTTGCATGCTCGCAACGCTACGACGGATGTATGGTGGAGCAATTCTGCTAGGATGTATAAGAAGTTTTCCGTTGTTGTTTTGGACGGAGCATCCTGTGATAAGCCGGCAGTAAGCATTTGAAACGCGAAATCCAAGCTTGCTGAGGCATGAGGTATGACGATCTATTCCCATCCCAATAGGCCAGGTAGGCATGCTCTATGCACAATGAGTACAGCACAGGGCAAGTGCCGTCGATCTTAGGGTATAGGCGAGCACCCCATCTTCTGCCAGTGAGTTTGTTCAAGAGTTATTGCGTGACACAAATACTTTAACTCTTCTTCTTCTCAGAACTAGTGGGTCTTATAAGATATAGTGCGCGTCCAAGGTCAACCTCCTAGGGTAAGACAGGGTCTATCACAGTGCTCAGCGTGTACTCACCAAGACGCATGTAACACTTCAGCTGGACGTTTGTGCGTACACGGTTGCGTAGCATGCGATATAGCACTCACCTGTGTCTTAGATGGATTTGCCTACGTGTCCTGGTTTTCCCACCCTTCTCATAATAAAGAGTGGGTTCATCCAAAGCTTTGGGAGAAGTCCCTCTCTTCAACACTGTGAATCGAACATCGTGTGGCGCTAATTCCAAGATCGTCTGCATAATAAAACGACAGGTTCCTGTACTGCATATGTTGTGTACAGGTAATTGGTATAGAATTGAATAGTATAAAGTGAAATCAACTCCCCTTGTGTAGAACCATATCTTTGAGCCTACCGCCACGGCTCTTCTCGCTCCTGCGGAACAAAGAACATCCTGTTTTGCCAGCAATTCCTCGAATAAGCTCAGTCTCGAATGCTCCCTTGGTAATTTTCCGGATCATATGGAGTAGGCAATACCTGTAGATATAACAGTCGGTCGTACTCCTGCTGAATAGGTCTACACACCAGCTCCCGGTTACCATACCCTTCTCGAAACCATCCTCTTGGTTGTAGGTTTGCGTGCTTGTCTATTGTGATAATATGCCTGGCCGGAAACCTGCTTTGTTCTGGTATGAGGTGTTCTTCTATCACAGGGCGATACGATTGAGCAGGAGGCGTTCAAAGGAGCTTGTAGATATGGCTGAGGAGTGATTAGGTTCTGTAGCTCTTGGGATTGCGATGGATCTTTCCCAGGCTTTAGGAGTGCCATACCACGTGGTGCTTTCCCCCCTCCATATCTTTGGTACCTGTGGGAAATAGCAGCAATTGTAGAGCTGTACAAGACGCAAGTCCTTTGCTACTCTACTGACCAAGATTGTTAGCTGCTCCGTAGCGAGGTTGTCAATCCTACTGGCCTTTCCTGGTTTTAGTTTAGCAATACCGGATTCCAATTCGTCCATGTTTAAAGGGCCGAGTGAAACAGGGTCACAACACTAATAAATACCTCTTATAGTCCTATTAATTAAAAAAAAAAAAAAGACAACTAACTATGTAATATTGAATGTCCTAAAACATAAATTTCGACTATAGCCTGCAAACGAATACTTACATGACGCTTTCCCTTTTAGCTGCTTCTCATTCTGTCTAGAGAACCTTTTTATTTTTTGTCAGCTATGGTCATCTGCGAATGAAAAGAATTTAACTATGACAGCAGAACAATGCAACGCAATGCGATCTGACTTTTAAGAATGGAATGTTCTCAACCCCAACTAAGAATTCCATTGTGTGCCTTTTTAATAAATATTTCACAAATATTCTCAATTGTTAAGGGGGTGACAGCTTTGTTCTATAAGTTTTCATCTTGATAGAATGTCCTTCAAACACCCCGAAACCCCATCTGTAAAGCTTTTCGCGCCTATTTCAATATTGAGTTTCAACCCTTCTGATGTGAGAGCTAAAAACGTGATTTTATAATCCCCGCAAGAGTACGTATCGTAAATTATATTGGTCGAAAAAAAATGGGTGGGGCACATTCTCGCTCATAAACATCGCGAGGCTACAAACCAAACATCCTTTAAGCCCTAAGATTTCACAGGGTAAATACGAACATACTTGTCATTCAAGATACAAAACAGATCAACATTCGGTAAATCTGGGGTTCTGGAGCCTGAGAACTACTTGACGCGAATCGGACCAGCGGACCATGGCCATCAGTGTGCCACATTGGTCCAAAGTAAATGTAACCTCAAAAAGTTAACAATCCCAAAATATTGATTTAATTGTATCAGGAAGAACGCTCACTTAACTATACATTATGTAAGGTGTGTTTTTTTCAATAGACGTTTTACTAATCCCAAAATCCAATGGAGAAAGAAAAACGCTGATTCGAGATGTTAATGTTACAGTATGGCATTTAAGAGAGAAACCCGGCTACGTTATGTACATATTGCAGATTGTACTATCATAAGGAATTACAAAGACACAAGAACGCCAAAAATACTTCAAATAAATGACAATTGTACGATATAGATTGCGTTTCCTTTAAGTACTTTACACGAGAAAGACGGAGTGGTTTCTATGACCGAATGAGATAACCGTCATGGGAAAATTGGATCCCGTCCATAACTGTTGGACTCAGTAAACTTTAATAGCAAGAAAGAAGTCACGTGATAACGTGAAAAACAACTTTTAATCATCACATTGACATTTGCTCTTTGATCATAGGAATACGAATGCGTATCCAGACATAACTTTCGCAAACTAGTGAGTTTGTCATTCAAATTGCATTTCGGAAGTCTCGGATTTATCTCTTCGAAAGACCACATCTTCCAATGACTCATATATCCTTGCCCGGTCACCTTCGGGATGAGCAACTTTTCTACAGATAATTTTCAAAATAACTTTTATTCAACAAACGGGAACAAATGAGTTCAGTCGATTAAACCTTGTTTACCTTACTTCGGGTCCTTCACGGGATATAGAGACCTTCTTGTTATACAATCATGTTTTGGAGCGGACCAGCCGAAGATGATTGAGAACGACCCTAGTGAGCTGATTGTAGACCTGTTTAGACAGGAACGACTGTGCTCTCCATCTTGGTCTATTGGTGTATTGCTGTCCTAGTTCCTGACAATTAATAAAGACAACCACCTATTATCATATACAGATCTGAATCTTAAACACTAAACGAAAAAGTACTTCCAATGAAATTAATGGAATCCATAAAGGATAATAATCCAATCATCAGGGGCGGACATTTTAGAGGGGGCCGCCCCCGTCGCGCGGCCTCACTCGATTTTTGGCAAGCAACAGGGCGCTGGGCTGCGGACGTAGAAGCGGCGGGAGGCGCACTGTAAATCATAAAAATTCCTTTTTAACACACACTGGCCGGCACCTAAAATATCTAAAGAACTGACGGTACATGGCCGTCGGTGTCCCCGTGTAATCTAGTTTTGTGTGGCGCCCTGCCAAAATCGTTGCGCCCCCTCATTGAAAATCCTGGATCCGCCCCTGATCAGGTGTGACACCATACTAAAAAGACTTTTACGCAACAATAGCATCTCACTAAAAAATAGAGGTTTGAAAACGGTCTTAGTTTCTCCTAAAGACACAATATACTTAAAAGTTACCTAATCATATTTTCACGTCAACAGTAAGGGAATGGTTCGTATCACATCAGCACTTCCTGCTTCACAGTCCCTCTAGGAAAAGAACGTGAATCGAAGGTATGATATACTATATATATATATATATATCATATATATATAATATATCATATATTATTATATGTGAGAATTTGATCGCAGCGCGACGAACATTATAAAATCGCAAAAGAACTTGCTGTGGATGGGACAGCGAACCCACACCTTCCGTTTTCCGAGTGATCCGAGATGCGCTAATCAATTGCTCCACCACGGCATGTGATGTGATGGGTCCATTCGAGTTTCTACACATAGCGTGCGATGCGTAATGCCGTCCATTCACGAGGTGATCAGCATTCTGATACACAAGAACTCGAAATAATTTTATAAACAATATGTGAGAAATTGACCGCATCACATGCCGTGGTGGCGCAATTGACAATATCGCATCGAGATCTAAACGGAAGGTTGTGGTTCGAGTCCATCCACAGCAGTTTTCATTTTGCGATTAATAATGCTACGTCCGCGCGGTCACATCACACTTTCTCCCATATTAATTTTAATTTTTCATGGCCAGTAATTCAACACGAGGTTTAAGTAAGCTCCACTTTCTACCTCACATATGTTTATAATTATTTCGAGTTGCTTGCGTATCAGATGGCTGATACCCATCGATAAGGACGGCATTAACGCATCGACGCTATGGTGTAGACCCATCACAATGCCGTGGTGGCGCAATTGATTTAGCGCATCCGAGATCTAAAACGGAAGGTTTGGGGTTCGAGTCCCAATCCAAGCAAAGTTCATTTTGCGATTATTATTGTTACGTCCGCGCTGTCATCACTTTCTCTTTCTCACATATGTATTTAATTTTTCATGGCAGTAATTCACAGCGGTTTCAGTAGCTCCAATTTCCCATATGGTTATAAATTATTTCGAGTTGCTTGTGTATACATAATGCTATCACTCTCGTGTATACTGGATCTGCGGCCTATACGCAACGAACGCTATGGTGTAGAACTCGAATGGACCCATTCACATGCCGTGGTGGCGCAATGCATTAGCGCATCCGATCTAACGGAATGGTGTGGGTTGAGTCCCATCCACAGCAGCTCATTATTATGTGTACGATTAATAATGCTACTTCCGCGCTGTCATTGCGTCTCACATCAGGTATTTAAGTTTCATCATGGCATAATTCACAAGAGGTTAAGTAACTCCAATTTTCTCACACACACAATTATAATATATATATATCTATATCATAACAACAACGGCCTTTTTCTTAACTCACGTGGTAGCCTATACGGCAGCTAAACCGTGTCTACCGCGGCAGCTACAGCACAGTACACACTGGATAGTTGCGTTGCGTAGCGGCAAGCTTAGGCTTGAAGTACACAAGTATTAGGTATACAGTGACGCGGCTACTTTACAGTACAAAATACCATACCCGATGGCTTCCCTGTAGATGCCCACTAGGTGAGAGAAGGTGGATATAGGGAGACAAGTCACGACTGACGTGACACGGCACATAACAACGTAGCTACACCGCGAACCTAAAGGCGCCATTTGATAATGGACCAATGGACGGGCTACTATCCCCCGTTTCTCTGTTTAGCATTTTTTATCCTTTGTGAGGAAAATCATTCACGAAATTCGAATCGGGCCATCATCACAACCCCCCTCTACCCGCACATTAATAAAAAATGCGAATATATGCCAAAACAACACATCGAAAAACAAAAATATGGCCAATGAGAAATACCGCGGCATGCTGAGAGTCGTTGTAACCACGTAGCTAATCCACGACAGTGCAGACAGCCGCTGAGTGTAAACCTATTCCGTCTATGCGGCAACAAATACACGGAATACCTGGCCGGCGAGTGTACGTCTATTGGGTAGGTTATCCGGGTCTACTTCTCACTCTGGGTACTGCGTGGTAACTACCATTAAGAAATTGGCCGTGTATATAATATTAACCATCACACAGAATGCAAGGAAACTATGACTGTGACATAATGTCAATATGACGAAACCTTAACGATAACCGAAATTAACGCACTGAAAAGTTAATTACTAACAACGTTTCGTTTAGTGCCCAAGGAGGGGGGGGGTGGGGTTCCTAGGGACCCAACCCAGATACCACTTTCCCATGGAGTTTGATCATGACACTAACCAACCAGTAAATGGGGGTCAAAAGAACCACATACCCACAAAAACATAAAATCCGAACTTTGACCTATGACCTTGCCAATGAAATTGTCACTTCTCCGACAACAAGAGTGGTCGCACATTTCCAATCCTCACCAACTCCAATCAGGTTTTGAACCAAATTACTTCTTATCGCTATTCCTAGATAACCAATTAAAATAATCATTGGCAAATTATAGCCAAATTTATAACATCTTTATTTTCTCTAAACTTCACATCACCGTGGTTTTCCCATATACCTACACAGTTCAGACCACGTCATGACATAATAAAATGATCGCTATCATCATATAAAGGTTATTGCTTTAAGTATTATTCATTATTAATTATTGCCTCCTAAGGTAATAATCTAATGCACATAATCCAAGATTAATTACTTAATTTTAATTAGTAACATTTTTTCACTTCCGTTAGTGACCAAGGGGGGGGCATGGGCCCACCTAATTATTCTAATGAAGCTGTAGGCGGATTTAAATTTGTTTAGTATCAGGGAGAACTATTCATAAATCAACAATTAGCAAAAAAACGCCTTGAAAAATTTGATTGCGTACCGGAGAAATCGCAAAACACAATATAAATTTTGGGTCTATGGACCCCCCCCCCCCCTTGGGTACCACTTAAGTGATGGAAAGTCCTGAGCTAAGTTAGCCGCGTGCATTGTATTATTTGTGTAATGGCATTGTTGAAACAACGTTTCCAATAATGTTTTTACAACGTTCGAATACATATGTGTATGGTACACTTGTATTCCAAGTGGATTCATGGTCGTGTACAAAAACGCGTACTTAGGGTCGTTTTTTTTTTTAGAATCAGCTATGCACGCGCGTAACGGTTAAAAAAAACAAAATTTAGGGTACCTTGCTTCACGTCAAAAAGTACGTGACTTTAGGGTATTGATATTTTTGAATACTTGTAAGAAATCACATTAAACAATGTTTGAAATAGTGGGTTGTTTGTTTCCCACGATTTTCTCCTGATTTCCCACTGATTAGATTCGCGAGTAATTTTTAAAAACACAGTTTTATACTTTTTTACTTTTTTCTTCTATATGTAAGTTCACGGGTGTCTCTACCACATAATGACCTATAGCGTTTATCATTTCATACGCTGTTCATTTCTCTTTCTGCGTGTTTAATCCTACACTATGACTTGCAGTTTCAAAAGCATTGTGCGATAGAAACGGATTAGGACTGTCTCGAATTTATTTCACAAAATAGTCATGAATATTTAGTCTGGGTTTTTAGTTCAAATGAAATGGCTGACTTTGCAGAAAAACCTGCCAATTACACATCACGCAGACTCATTAATTTCTAAAGACATAAAGCGATCAACTCCTATATAGAAGACTTGAAATTTTATGTATGGGATTTAAATTTTAAACTTTATTAGCCCTAGATAATAGCGCAAAAATAAACAGTGACTATTTAAATAAGAGTGAAATAAAACTCGCCAGAACCATTTTGGGGGCCAGTTACAATAAGCAACTCTACCTTTCCAGTATATGGTCTGAAGGCACATTTATAAACGACCTCGTTAGGGTAGGGCAAAATGATGTCAAAATTAACTTGTTTATCTAGGTGACAATTTAACTATAACACTGTTTCAAATACTTGTTTAGGGGAATTTAAATTAAACCAAAGACAACTTGTTAAGGGTAGCAAATTCAAACCCAAGTACTTGTTTAGGGTATCAAAATCAACCAAAATAACGTATTTAGGGTGTTTTTTCCTGCCAGTGAATCACGCGCTTAGGGGACGTTTTTGGAGGCCATACACGTCATGATATCCACCTGACATACAAGTCCCCCCCCCCCCCGGGGGGGTACACTTAAATCTCGAAGTGAAGCGATCTGTATATCCTTCAGGTTTGTTTATATAAAATATCTGATCCTACTTACCCTCTAATTCATCTTGCTGACACTCTGGTTTGTTTCCGATTTCTGTCGTTTCATTTTGAAGTACGAGCACTAATATTACAATAATCGCAATAAATAGTCCAGTAGCTATTCTACGTCAAATGCACATATACCACTTCAAAATGAATTAATCGTCTGAAAGAAATCACATATTAAAGCGATCTTTAACTAATTTTTTTCTTGGAACTGTGCTCTTCTTCTACTTATTAATTCTTCATAACAATCATCATAAAAAGAGTCATACATTTAAAGTTCATGAGAATGTTTTGTGACATGGCTTCCAGGGACCCCAGATGTTTTTAAAAACCCCGCGCTACGCTGGTAATTGGGGCCTCCTGTGTTCCACATTCCTCCAACTTTTGAATCCACTTCGTAATTATCCCAATGTTCCCAAATCTATGATCTAAATCACAACAAAGTGTTCAGAAGCAATTAGCTAGTAAATGCGTTCCTCTGATTGTACATTTTTTGAAGGGATATTGGAAATGTTAGCAAAATAATGATTAGAATATAAACAAAACTTGTAGGCAAGTCGGTATTCGACGCGGGTATCCCATAACGCTCGCGATTTCACTATATTGCGAGAGCGGGAACGGTTACCAACGGAAAAACCCTATGGTGTTACTGCCGTTGGGACTTTAATCACATGTAAACTGAACCAAAATGGAAATCTCGTACATTCTCGCGAGAATTAACAAAAAACCTTTTTCTTGAAAATGAATATTCGAACATATTATTTCCTGGATGAATATATAATCACATCTACAGAGATAGAGAAAGGGCATTTACTAGTTTAATCGGAAAACAGGGTTCCTCACAATTAAATCAAGTACAACAGGGGGCACGTCCATGACGAACTTTATGAAAGGAACGATATTTACCAACTTCACCTGGTTTGGGGTAATCCCTAACGACCCGTTTCCATGGCAACCCATATAGGTGTGTCCATCTCCTCTACATAATGTGAAACTCTCTCGAACTTTTTTCAATATCATTATTGATAACTTTATGTTTCAAGAACAAAAATTGCTATTTTGTCCTCAATTTGGCTTGCCAGTGAAAAAAAAACCACGTTCGGAACGACGCCATTTGTGGTTTTGATCATACTCTTTTCTAACGGTTTGAGTTAGAAAAACATGTGTATAGTTAGAGTTTTTGCTATAACTTTTTACTGATATGGTTATCTTTACAACCTTGTTTTACCATGGATTATTGGCTTCAATCGAATGTGTTCGGCATTACCCACTTTACCCCTATGCTATAGTTTTTTAGTTGTTTAACCTCCCACAACTTTATAATTCGTTTATTATAACCATATACTACTGTGGCTGGCGATTGTATGGTTCAATCTACCAATGCACATATCACTCCGCAATTTGAAAATAAGACGTATGGATGTAGTAGTAAAACAAAGTTTTCAATCGTTGGTTCCCGTTAACGGTGGTGGGATTCACCTCACTACATCACACGCAAATACCTGCTGTTGTACGGTCTATATATTGGAGGCAAAAGATAATTGACTCGGATGCCCTTCCTGAACGTCCAACCTAAAAAACTCTGCTGATTCAAGAGTTTAAAATGAGCAAACATTTTACTAAGAAGAAATCACGCAAAATCACGACTTGTATCACTCTGCGAGGCTTTTTCAATACATTTATGGGCCTGAAAGGCTAGTTTGTAGTGTGGTAAATAAGTATTTTAAAATCACACTTACTATTACTTCCTGGATTCTCAATGAACCCGACTACTCGTCCCTGTAGTTAGTTAAACTGTTGGATACGGGGGACTTTACAGTGCTGATGATTTGGATGGGTAAAGAGGGATTGCTAAATGATAGTGATGTACTGTTTGTTATTAATTTATTCGAATCACCCTGCTTAGTTGAAATCTACTCTTGAACTATCGTTCTCATACCCTCTGGTACGTTTCATGCACACGGATTACTTCCCATACAATGCATGACGTACAAATGTATTTGTGACTCGGAGGCTCCACGTACCTAAATCAAGTAAGCAGACAGTAGCAATTTATGAATCGAATGTAATATAGACATTTATATGTTTAAATTATATATCAAACAAACCGTAGAGTCAAATTAAATGTACGTTCAGTTCAGATCACATAAAAATTCCTCTACCTCTGTAAAAATCCCATTTGTGCCATAAGCATAAAAGTAATCATGTTCATAATTTTGGGCATACTCAGCAACTGAATGAAAATTTGTCATCTCTGGCGCATTGTTGTTTATGAGTAATTTTATTGTTTCCTTACGACTCAATTCATTTCCAATACTTGATAATTTTCTTAACTATCAACAATAAATACCTTCTGCTTATTTCAATCTCATTGATAATTAAGAAAGGTCTTGAAACAGGCTAATATTAGCATTTTCTACAGGGAATTTTTGTCCGCTTTCGGTGTTTGCAACCATCATTAAAGAAAAGTAGTGATTTTACCATTGTCTAAATCAAATTGATAATCTTCGCAAGAATTATATTACCATGTGTTGATTGAAATCATATCGTATAAAATATAGCTAATTTTTATTCCAACGAATTTTAACATGCATGCATGCATGAAATAGACATGTGCTCATAATCATCAATTACCTGACATAACAAACATAATCCTGAAATTACTAATTCCACTTTTAATTTAACATTTCCCTTTAAGGCAAAATCTAATGCAAGATTTTAAAGTTAAATTCGACAAGTTTCACATTATCGGTCGACGTTAGTTTGTGAAGACCAAATATTTGCCCATTACTCAATTTAATATGATCCAAGATTTTCACAAGACATCGGGATTGTTGGTTCCGAAAGAGAGATAAATTAACCCAGAGTACATTTTCTTAATTTTGTAACTGGTGAATTCTGCTATTCCACGTGTTTTTTTGTCGATAAGTTGTTTAAAGGGGCATTTCGTGATCCACAACCTGTCCCCCAACTTACACCCACAAGATTTTTTATAATAATCCTGAACCGTTAGCCTATTAATCCACGCGTACCTAATCCTGCGTGCAAATCGGCGGTCGCATCTTTAAGAAATTCGCAATTTTGTAACTTTTTAAATACACACCAGGGGCCTATGGGACCGTGGGAATAAGCACTTGCTCATAACATCAAAACCCGCAAGATCGGGAATCAACTCAAATTTTGGGAAAATCTTTTCTCAAAAGATATCTTATGAACAGGTGAATAAACATAAGGTGAGGAATCCGTAATAATAATTTTTTCACCTTTTTAATAGAATTCGCCAATCTCCTTGGAATACTTGGTAATTATCACTTGTATCGTCTAAGGAAGTTATTCTTTTATAATTAATTTATACTTATCACTATTGGATATCTAAAAAAAATCAACATAAACAAACACTTTTCACATTCTTAAGTAAGTAAAACTCTTTTGATAAGGTGGCCAATCGTGCCATTATAGCCCCATGGGCGGGAGTGGAAGGAAGGAGGAAAGGGGAAAAGAAAAAGAGTCGGAAACATCTGGTATGGCTCGGATCCCATGACCGGGATATCACGCTACGGCGGTGTCGCTGGCCAGGCCAGCGATTTCGTGCCCATATGTGTCTTCGTTTTGTGACTCATTGCTGCATGTCTCGATGTAGCTAGGGTTACTGAATGACAGCTTTACCATCCCCTTTTTCTCCAAACGTTAAGTTATAGGCAAAAACAGGCCAAATAATAAAATGGGTCATTTTCATTTGTACAGAGGGTCAATTTCAAAGTTGCTCTGATTGGATAAAATATGGTGCATATTATGGGTGAGCTTAAAAGAAGGAATGGTTTTGTACTGTCTAAAAACTACTCAGTTATAACACGCATGTAGGGGAAACAGGTCCTACGTACTTGTATTAAATTGGCGCACGGGACCTTGTTTACTCCCCATCTTATGGGTCGAGATAAACACTTAACAGACCTCAAACTATTCCTTATTTGTTTAACATAGATAGCTCTAATCCTTTGCACCATTTGTTAACCAATTGAGCAATTTTAAATTGATCCCATTACACCACTGAATTTTTAAACCTTTTGAGACCGGTTTTTGCTGTTTTTAACGCTTAACACAAAAGATCCAAAACCTGGGTTTGTAAGCTGTACAAACTATACCTTTTTGGAAATCCTTATGGTTGGACAAATGAGGTGGCATACTTTTCAATGGTGACCGGATCATTTTAAATTTTGACCGGTGTAACCTGATGTTCCCTCCTGGTTATAGCTAACCATCCAGAATGCATCATAGCATTTTGTTAGAGATAGTGTACTGAGGCCTGAATAATAAGTATATCGTTTTGTGCCCTTTTAGGATACCAATTTGGCTCGAATTTCCCGATGGCTTAAGACTACTAGATCTTACAAGAAACTACCCTTACCTCTTCCTCTAGGACGTTCCGGGCTATATATGTACGTACCCCAGGTTACGCATCCACATAATCGATCTGCTTCCGAACTACAAGATTGAAGAATGACCCCGTTTTGAGGATCACATTTAAGAACACGGCAGTCGACATCTGTCTTTAGTTCCGTCCACTGATCTTGGTAGCTACCTCTGGCCATTCTTCACATCTACCTTACTTCCAATTACCCTCCTTCGCAAAAATGTCACATTGCTCCTGGTAAATGCAATAGTGTGCAAACATGACAAGGAAAGTACCTAAAACACAAGTTGAATTATGTCAAGTAAAATCTTTTTCCTATCGTATTTTGAATACATGATTGAGATAAAATTGATTTAAATGCCAGCTGCATTTGCACTTTTTGGAATGCACAGTTGCAAACTACTTCCTAAGTTGAAAGTAATAATACCATGTTTCGCGCCCCTAATAAGAATTTTCTCGCAGTTCAGATTCTGGTACTGTTGGATTTGCTTTACAAAACTAAACTCGTTCAAGGTAGATAACTCTAAGTCTTGGGGAACACTTTTTTTATGATTGAATTCTTTAAAATTCATGTAAAAATCATCTTCAACAATCAAGCCCAATGTCAATTTTCTTTTCCATTGCCCTTAAAGGATGGGATTGGTGACCTATTTTATTAAAAGCGCGATATCTGTGTTCTGTCTTATTCCTTAGAAATCGCACTCGATTGCTTTTAAATCGAATTTGGACACATACGTGTATATAATTATGTTCCTTGAAAAAAAATGTTTTTTGTCCTTCGTCGTTGGTGATTAGGAATGCTACATGTCATACATTATTTTTGTGGTTGAATATGTGATGGTTTTATAAGTTCTCTGATACAAAATACAATATTTATTGATGAATCAATACAGAGTATTAAAAAACCCCCATAGCTTTTATACATGTAGATAGTACTAAACTGTGGAATACGCTCAATGGAAAATAAAAAGAAGTAACTTGCTTTTCCAAACACAACTCCAAGATGACGGTATGATTTTGCTTTTAGGTTTTTTTTTTTTTTTTTTTTTTTTTTAAAAATTTGGCTTTTTAAAATGATTTTAGTAATGTTCATAATTATAATCTTTAGATGTTTCTTATAATGTTGTAAAATGTAAATATTTCTTGTGGGAAACTATATGGTTGTTGAAATGTTTTACAAATGTGATCCACCGTAAATAAGTTATTAATGCGTCTTTTAATAACTAAATTACTTTTTATTTTGCTGCTGGGTGATATGGAGGTGGTGATATGTTACACGAGCGGTGTGCGTGTGTTTGTGCGGGTGTGTGAATGGGTGTGTGTGTGTGTGTGTGTGTATGTATACAGCGTGTCTCAATAAATGCACTCCCTCTAATAAATGGTGCTGAAAACATTTCAATGTCGTTTTTAAAATTTTGAAATTTTACTTTTTTTGGAGTGATTTGTTCTGTTCTGTTATTTTGCAAACTGTTCAAATTTTATCTGACTTGGTTCATTGGTTTTGAGAACAAAGGCGATTACGTAAGTACACCACATTTTTAGTCGTATATCACAAGTTCTACTGAAATATAACAACAAGCCATGCTGAAAGCAAAGCTGCTTGAGGACGTCGATGCTTGTTTTATTTTCTTCTCCTATCCTTTCTTTTCCGTCCTTCTTTATTTTGGTTCATAACATGATTACCTCGTAGAAGGAACCTTGTCCACTCAAAGAATTAAGCTTTTAAGAAGAAACATTTTTTGAGACAATCAAGGGAACTGTTCTCTGTTCATAATGACATCTGGATCATAAAGCATTGGTGTAACTCACGTTTGATCTTCAGAAATGATTACTTTTTTTTTTGTTTGTTGCTGTTGTTTTCATCAAAATGGTCCTACCAAACTAGGAAGTCCGTTATCTTCTCCCATTCTGTGGTATTTTAATCCCTCCAGTGCAAATTTCCAATATTCACTCAGATTTGTCCGACACACCAAGACAAAACATTAAGATTTTGCCAAGTTGGTAGGTACTATTCTAAATATGAGTTAAGAAAACACTGTAGGCCTACCGACGATAAACAGACCATGGTTAAAACAACACCGACAATTATTGTAGTAATGTTTTTGTAAAAAACAACTACTGTATTTACCATCCACCGTGAGATTTTAGACTTTGAGACATTTATCAACAATTTTTCAAGAATGACCTGCTTCAACGACTTAGGCAACCTGGAATGGGGTAAGATTGAAGGTACGGTGTTGCTCATAAGCCCTTTGTTTCAACACCAGTGAACCGTATCAGATTAAAAATCGGACAGAATATACAAAAAATATATGCCATTTTAAATCTGTTATAAAATTGGAATATTCCTTACCCGGTATTTTAAAAGTTATGCACCAACTGTAAGGATTGCACTTATTTTGGGACACTCTGTTACATTAGACACCCACAACGGAGATTCTGATCGGTTGTGTACGGTGGAACACCCTGTGCGTAACATTAGTCATCACGGAGTGGCCGAGCTTGAAAGTTCCTCTCGGGTTTTATTTTGAGTTACCCCTCACCACCACCTCCCACTCGGACCCAACAAAGCCCTCCATGACGCCTGTAATAACAAATTTTATGACAATTCACCGACTCTGATTCGCGCATGTGTGTACAGTCGTGTGACTAGACCTAAACAGACAACACAATCGAATGTGTATTACACGTACATTGTGCGTGTCATCAAACCATGCTTGAACCGCGCCCACCAACACGTTTCCGCGCATATAATTATGACACAATCATACTACATCCATTGCAATAAACACGGGATTGATGTATGTTCCTACCGGAATCAGTTGTTCCGAATTTCTTATGCATTGTGGGATAGGAATGCACCGCAACGAATCTGTAGGAGTAATAAAATAAAATGCGCATATATTTCTATGGTGTTTTGTGTCATACAGTAATTTTCTGTCATAACTGTGGCAAAAACCGCTTGCTGTACATAAATTTTACCAGTAAACGATTACCTTGATTGCCTTGTATTTTTATTTGCGCCACAAAATGTGCGCGATAGTCTTAACCAGAGAGCTACACTAAACCGCGAGCGTGCATTGAAGTGATGAACCGAATCAATGACACAAAACACCATAGAATATATTGCGCTATTTTATTTTATCCACTCGTAAATCGTTGGTGCATTCCTAGCCCACAATGCATAAGAATTTCGGAACAAAATGATTTCCGGTAGGAAAACCCAAAATCCGCGTATTCCCATTCAAACTTTGTTCCTACTGCCGGTAAAATAGCCATGCATATTTCCATTGTCACGCTTATTTAAAGTGAATGTCACCGTTGCAATGCATGACACTGTGGGTTCAGGGATGATCTAAGTAATACCTACACACATATAGATCCACTAGCACATTATAATCGCGCATAATCTACCATTATTTAGGAGTACTTTTTTCAACCCTCAATTTCCGTGGATTACTCATGGCGTGCAACGGATACTGACATAAAAACAACACAAACAACGGAACACGAGTCTTAATTTAAAAATCTGTTCAGCTTCCGATCGCCGAGACCATACCGGATTTCACCATTATCATTGGCGAATATAATTTTCCACCACAGGTCTAAAAAAGTATCTCGAACGTCATGAACACACATAGCAGAATTTCAAATCTCACCAAGCTGTATCGCAAATATGACGTCACCATTCAGTAATGAGAGTAATGAGCGGGCGGCGCTCTTCATTCCTTTGTAAAATGTCTCTGAAAGAAGATGTACTCCCAGAGGCAACCTACCCCCCTAAGCACGACCCGCCGGTAAGAAAAGAGCAACGAAGACAAGAGTGGATTCACATCTCTCATATTCTCCTTTCCACTCCCCCACCCAGCACCCTCCCCATTTCTTTTAGGATAAATGTATGAGATTTAAGAAAATGAGGTTGTGGTTGAAATATGGTGGCAGGATGATTTCTAGGCCTAAAATGCCAGTCTGGACATAATGCAAATTCGCGAATTATTTGTTTAATAATTTGGTTTTATAAGTAAAAATATTAGCAATCTTATTTTTTAATGGTATCCTTTTGTATGGCTATAGGTTAAATACAAAATGGCCTCGCGCGACCCGTGTGTTTCTAACATATGTGTTAAAAGAATATATCGTTCGATTACGAAAGAAAACCATGTCTGAGAAAAATAACACTTGACAGCTAGTGTAAAAAAAATACACACTGCCGCGGTTATTTTACTACTGCGACAGCATTAAAGTTAAGTTTCCCATTTTTTTCAAGAGCTAGTCACAATCTTGCCTGAATTTGATACCCCCCTATTGTGGGACTTAGTTTGTATTTGATACCCCTAGCGGTATTCCCATTGCACGCTGTCCCTCTTTTTTTTTGGAACGAGCATTTGTCCCCGACCAAATCCCCCGGGCCTAAATTCAGGACACGGAATCATACATCATATAACGTGTCCCACAGACCATAATCATTACATTGATTTAAAACGCCTTATCGGAAGTGTTATTTGTGAGTTTACTGATATTATTTGGATAGCAATAGCTTAAATGTCAAAAATCAGTGTGTTATTATAACTCATATCGGCCTTTGATGTAATATATTCATTACACTGCATATCCATGTCTTTTTTGAATGAAGGATCATATCTATCATGTTTTGGAAACGGAGTTATTTTCAATTTCAACTACTTTCTTGTGAACACATATAAACTTCTTGGTTTTCTTTGTCTTCGTTGACCAACTCGCTAGAATCAATAACTGTGTAGACTTTATTGAGATGTCTAACTTGCCACAAAGTGAAACTCCCCCTGTTTTCAGCCAATGTTGTTTCATATTTCCGATTATTGGTTGATATGTCCGGAATGTGATTTTTGTTTACATCCGTCAAAACCTATGCCCTTTGATGACACCTTGTGGTTGAAAGTCGCCGGGACAATCGTGCAAGAAATGGCCAAGATAGAACGTTTCAGCAGGCGCTTTTAACAGATAATGATATCAATACCACTGATTTCCATTCTATCAGCCCGAACTTCAGAAATCATTAATCCCACAAAAACAACAAAAAAATTTAAAACAGATTCTTTCTCTTTTTTGTACCACAGAATCGGCGACGTATGCGTACACTTTTGTTTCGTATGCGCAAAACTTATGCATAAGTATGTCTTTACACAAAACAACCAAATGCTAGCTTGGACAGATACTTTCTGCACTCGCAGTGAAGTCAAAGTTTTTAATCACTTCTGTTCTTAAAATACTTGGCATGTCTCATGCAAAAAATGCAAATGCAAATGGTGCCCATCTGCTTCTGTCGTTTGGGCCAGACCCCTCATAATAATCTGAAGACTAATATACCTACGTATGTATTTAGTCTCCAGATCCCTCAAATGTTGTGCTGGGGGGGGGGGGGGTCGCAGAGAGCAAGCGAGGTAAAGTGAGCCATTGGTCCGACAAAGTAGCAACAACACATTGGCACGGCAGGGCCTCGAACCCACAACCTTATGCTTGTCAGGCGAGCGCTGATCCCTGCACCCGTGTGCTCTACAACATATCTCATTTGTGACTCTCGGTTATTAAAGACATTATATTAATAACAATATTATTAATACTATAATACTCACGAACTGTTTGATTGCAGTGCCCCTGTTAACTTATGCCAATTCTACACGATTTCTCCATTTTGGTCCAATAGGCATCTTTCCTCGGCACTCACTTGACTTTTGAGATTAACAACTGCACACGATTCACAATTGGTTAATAAGTGTTCCGCATACTTATCAACTAATAAAACATCATGCTACGAATCAGATGGATTTCTATAAATCGGAACCTTGTTTCCAACTAGCTTGAATTGCATAAAACATACGAAGACCTCTCATAATGTAACACTAGCATATTTTTAAATTCAATTTGACAGAGTATGACAAAAACATAGATTTATTACATGGAGAGAGGTACTAAACTGTGGAATACGCTCAAGGAAAATAAAAAAAAGAAGTAAATCTTTGCCATGTTCCAAAACACAAAGCCCAAAAGATGACGTAATTTTTGCTTGTAGGTTTTGTCTTTGAGAATACTATGATGTAAAAAATTGGCTTTATGATTTAGTATGTTATAATTTATAATATTTAGAGTTTTCTATAATGTTTAAAATGTAAATATTTCTTGTAGGGAACTATGGTTGTTTTAAAGTTTTACAAATGTGTCACTACCGTACTAAGTTATTAAGGCGTCTTTAATTAAACTATATGAATTTTTATTTGCATGCGTGGGTGAATTAGGGGTTGGTGGTGATATGTGCGAGCGTGTGCGCGTGTTTGTGAGGGTGTGGAATGTGTGTGTGTGTGTGTGTGTGTGTGTATGTATACAGAGTGTCTCAAAAAAATGCAATCCTCTATATTATGGTGCGGAAAATTTCAAATGGTTTTTAAATTTTAAATTTTGAAATGTTGGTTACATAATAAAGCCTAACATTTTCTCCAATACTGTTCAAATTTTATCTGACTTGCTTCATTGGTTTTTGAGAAACAAAGGCGATTACGTAAGTTAAACCACATTTTTAGTTCGTTCCAGTTCTATGAAAAGTATACAATCAAAGCAATGCTTAAAGCAAAGATTGCTTGACGACCCCGTAGATGCTTGTTGTATTTCTCTTCTCCTGTCTTTTTTGTATCAGTACCTTCTTTAGTTTGAGTTTTCGTAAATAACATGAATTAATCTCAGTATAAACCTTGTCAATAAATATTAAGATGTAAAGACAATAGATTTTTGACAAAATAAGTGGAAACTGTTCTCTGTTCATATGGCTTGTCATAGCATTTGGTTGTTTGTACCACGTTTGACTTCGTTATTACTTTTTTTTTGTTTGTGCGTTGTTTTCAATCAAAATGGTCCTTACCAGAACTAGGAAGTCCGTTATACTTCTCATTCATTGAGTATTTATCCTCCAGCTGCCCAAATTACCAATATTCACTCAGATTTGTCAGACACACCAAGACAAAACAGTTAAGTTTTGCAATGTTAGGTACTATTCTAAATATGAGTGTAGGGAAAAACACTGTAGGCCCTACAGACCGTTTAAAAAGACCATGGATATTAAACAAACAACGACAAATTATTTAGTAATGTTTTGTAAAACAACCATACTGATTAGTACCGGGAGATTTTAGTATTTGAAAGACATTTTAATCAAATTTTTCAAGATTGATGAACCTGTCAACGGCGATCTTAGGCAACCTGGAAGTGGGTAATTTGAGGGTAGGGTTGCATTATAGCCTTGTTTTCACAACCAGTGAAAGTCCGTATCAGATGAAAAATCGGACAGACAGAATATACAAAAAATAATTGCCATTTAGATCTGTTAATAAAATTGGAATAATTCTCGGTAAATTTAAAGTATAGCACCAACGTAGGATGACACTATTTTGCGACACTCTGTATATTAGCCCCCAGCGTGATTCACATCGTGCTTTCTGGGAACACCCTTTGCGTAACATTAGTCATCACGGAGTGGCCGGCTTTGAAAAGTGCTCTGGTTTTTGAGTTACCCCTCCTCTAGGCACAAACAAGCCCTCCATTGACGCTTGTATAACAAATTTTAGTGACAAGTCACAGACGCTGAATTCGCGCATGTGTAGTACAATTCCTGACTGACCCCTAAATATCACACAATCGCATGTGTTTACACGTACATTGTGGATGTCATGCATGCCATGCTTGACCGCGCCCACAAACACGTTTCCGGAATATTAATTATGACAGCATCAATACTCATGCAATACGCGGATTTTGGGTTGCCTACACGGAAATCAATTTTGTTCCGAAATTCTTATGCATTTTGAGGAGATAGGAATGCACACCCCAACGATGTAGGAGTATAATTATAAAATTAAATTAGCGCAGATATTTGCTATGGATGTTTTCTGTGTCATACAGTAATTTTTCTGTCTTAACTGAGCAAAACACCGCTGCGGTACATAAATGTTACCAGTAACGATGACTCTTTGATTGCCTTGTATTTTTTGCGCCACAATGTGCGCGTAGTTTAAAGGAGGGCACTAAATCGCGAGGGGCATGGAGTGAGACCGATTTTTATGACACAAACACCATAGAATATATATGCGAGTATTTATTTTATTAATCCTACATCGTTGGTGCATTCCTTATATCCCCACAATGCATAAAGAATTTCGAGAAACAAAAGGATTTCCGGGAGGGAAACCCAAAAATCCGCGTATTCCGCAGTTTCAACACTGGTTCCACTGCCGGAAAATAGCCATGCATATATTCATTGTCACCTTATTTAAAGTGATGTCACCTTGCATGATGACACTGTGGTCAGGAATGATCTAAAAAATACCGACACACATAGTAGATCTCACTAATCACATTATATCGCGCATAATCTACCATATTTAGAGTCTTTTTCAAACCCTCAATTTCCGGGATTGACTCCATGGCGCAACGGTACTGACATAAACAAAACAACACAACACTGAACAACGGAAAGTCTTAATTTAAATTCTGTTTCACTTCCGATAGCCGAGGACCCCTAACCGGATTTTCCCTTATCATTGCGCATATAAATTTTACCACCGAGTCTAAAAAAAAGTATCTCGAACGTAAGGACACACAATACAGAATTCAAAAATCTCCCCAAGCTGATCGCAAATATGACGTCACCATTCAAGATCATGAGAGTAATGAGCGGCGCTCTTCATTTGTAAAATGTATTGAAAGAAGTTTGTACGTGCTCGGTACACAAAACACAACCACCTTTATGGAGGATAAAATAATATGAGATTAAAAAGATGGTGGTTGTGTTTGAAATATTTGGTGGCAGGGGTGATTTCTAGGCAGAAAATGCATTCTGGACTGCAATTAAGCGAATTATTTTTTTAATTTGTTTTTTAAAGTAAAAAAAATATTACAATCTTATTTTATGTTATCCTTGTGGTATTGTATAGGTTAAATACATTGCCTCGCCGAACCGTTTTCAAGATGTGTACTAAAAATAAGTTTAAAGAACCCTGTATGAAAAAAACACTGGTGCTAGTGAAGAAAAAAATACACACCCCTGCAGGGTTATTTTACTGACATATTAAAGTTAATTTTCCCCTTTTTTCAAGAGCTAGCAACAATCTTGCCTGAATTTTGATACCCACGATTGGGGGACTAGTTGTGAATTGCTACCCTAGCGGTAGTCCCGCAATTCAGAAGTCCCTACTTTTTTTTTTGAACGAGCATTTGTCCCCGACCAAAATCCCGGGGCTATTTTAGAACGGAATCTAATCATATAACGTGTCCCAAAGAAACATAATCATTACATGATTTTAACGCCTTATCGGAAGGTTTTGGAGTTACTGATATTATTTGGATAGCAATGCACAAATGTCAAATCAGTGTGTTTATTATAAGCATTCGGCTTTGATGTAAATATTCATTAACCCTGCATATCCATGTATTTTGCTGAAGATCATATCTATCATGTATTTTGGAAACTGGAGTTATTTTCAATTTTCATAATTATTGTGAAAATATGAAACTTCTTGTTTTCTTTTGTCTCGTTTGACAAATGCTAGAATCCATAACTGTGTAGGTATTGAGAGTACTTGACCACAAAGTGAAACTCCCCAGGGTTCAGCCAATGTGTTTCATCTTTCCGATTATTGTGGATATGTCTAATGTGGATTTGTTGTACGATCCCGTAAAACCTGCCCTTTTATTTGACACCTTGTGTTGAAAGTCGCCGGGAAAATCGTGCAAGAAATGGCCAGATAGAGAACGTTCAGCAAGGCGCTTTGTAAAATCAAATGAAACACGGTATCGACATTCATTCAGCCGAACTTTCAGCATATATTTAAATCAAACAAAATTAAAGCTTCTTTTCTTTTGTGTACCACGAATGGCGCGGCTTACTTTTGTTGTAGTATGCAAAAAACTTGCAGTAAAGTATGTCGTTACAAGACAAACCAAATTGCTAGCTTGGACATACTTCTGCACTCGCAGTGAAGTCAAAAGTTTTTAATCACTTTGTTCTTAAATACTTTGGCATGTCCATGCAAAAATGGCAAATGCAACATGGTGCGCCCATCTCATTCTGTCGTTGGGCCAGACTCCACTCATATAATATGAGATAATATACATACGTAGGTATGATTGTCTACGATATAAGTTTGCTGGGGGGGGGGGGGGGTCGCAGCAGAGGCAAGCGATGGTAAAGTGCCTTGTCCAGTGCACAACCACATTGGCGACGGCAGGCTCGAACCACAACCTTATGCATATGAAGCGAGCGATGATCCACTGCATCACGTGTGTCTTAAAACATATCTCATATTGTGACTCTTGGTTTTAAGATATAGTACATATTTAATTTAATAAGATAAAAATATCCACGACTGTTGATTGCATGCCCCTGTTACACTTTATGCAAATTCTAAACGATTTTCCATTTGGTCACAATATCTTTTTTTTTTTTTTTGTCATCTTTTCCTCGGCACTCATCTTGTGTTTGAGTAACAACCTGCACACGATTACATTGGGTTAATAAAGTTTCCGCATACTTATCAATAATAAAACATCATGCTACGAATCAGATGGTTTATATAATCGGAACACTGTTCCAACTGCTTTGAATTGCACTAAAACATACGAAGACCTCTCATAATGTAACACTAGCATTATTTTAAATATCAATTTGATAGAATTTGCAATAAAATTAGAAAAGTATCTCTTATTTTACAAAGCAGGACAAGGAAGAACAAAACACGATCAATTAAAAGAGGTAAATAAACAGAATCGCATATTTGAGCCGTACGGATGAGAATAAAAATTAGATAAAATTATTGAAACATTTTGCAGTGCATTAATTCAATCAGTCGGCAGATCACCCAAGTAAATTTATTCACTGTGAATATTGCTGGACAGGGTCTTTTGACATGAGCTTGCACAAAATAATAGCTAAACGACCCTATATTGCCCACCTTCCCTACAAACGTCCGCAGTTCAAATCTATGAAAATCAGGCCCATATGTTATGTTATAGCATACGAGAATTCAATTCAGGAATATGCCAGTAATGTAAGATTATACATTTTGCGAGGTATTCACTTTCTTAGGGTAATACCTACACAGATTATTTTGGTAGCAGGCAATTCAATTGGGATATTGTTGAGATTTCTATAACTTTAGCGACCACGCTACGCTTGCATCACCTTTACCCCCAAATCAGGCATTTTCCAGAGCGCTTCCACCAGCTATTGATTCCCTACTGACTTTTGCTTACCAATAGTGCAAAGGTGCTTAAAATTAAAATCTTGCAAACAAGTAGTGTCTTCTGCATTTCTCCTTTCTTCTGATCCAAAATTGTATCATCGTATTTAAAAGCAGGTTCTACAAATGAAAGCTGATGAAAATATTAAACATCAACAGCGATGTTAATTAGTTAAATCATTTATTATTTATTCCTACATCCATATGTGACCCACTCCTTCAAACCCCGAAACAAGTCCCAGTGACATACACCACTTTTTGCAAAGAAAGTCTTTGTGAATACCAGTTTAATCACACACAAAATAGAAGCTAATAGATCTGTATATTCAAGACCTTTATTTCGCACTATTCAAATTTACCTAACCAAAGTGGGCAAACAACTGCCTACATAAAGCACAGGTGACGGTTAGCATTCCAGTCTTTTGTCTACTCTACATAAAGCACAGGTGACTGTTAGCATTCCGGTCTTTTGTCTACATAAAGCACAGGTGACTGTTAGCGTTCCAGTCTTTTGTCTACATAAAGCACAGGTGACTGTTAGCATTCCAGTCTTTTGTCTACATAAGCACAGGTGACTGTATAGCATTCAGTCTTTATCTCTACCACAAGCACAGACACCTTCAAAGCTAATAAAAATACCCCCTCAATGAGATGTCAAAAGCATAATGTGTGGGCTATAACAGACTTTTATTGTCAGAGTAAATCCAATCACTTGACTAGTGGATTTGTCCCATTATAAAGGCAACTAAAATCATACTTGCTTTCATTGTTAAAGATGAATGATTTAGATATTTGGGATAATGGGGATTTAGATAATCCTAACTGGCTCTGACCAAATGAGGAATAAGTCACTGTGACTTGTTCCTGGTTTTGTAGTAGTGGGTCACATATGTTTTTAGTAACAAAAAATGATCACTATTTTAATACATGCAAATGCTCAAAATATCTAAATTATATACATCATTCTAGCTTTGGAATTGAATAGAATAATAGGAGATAAAAAAGTGGATGTATCCATATGCTATTAGTAAAAAGAAATTGATCATTATTTTAATACATCCTAATGTTCAAAATATCTAAATTATATACATTATTCCTGCTTTGGAATTGAACAGAATAATAGGAGACAATTATTTTTTACTGATGTTATTAATTTATTATTTTTTTCCTTCACCGATGTTATTATTGATTCATTCCGCCCGTATAAATCATTGTTACTGATTATACAACATATAATTCGCTTATGGATAAAAAAAATCATCAATATGAAAGTGCCCCTTGGTTCATCCGAAGTGGCTCCTGGTGTAGTCCAAATCGTTGTGAACCAAGGGATACTTCCGAATGTTCAATGCCTTTTATTTTCACCATTGCCTGGTACAATACTTACAACACGAAATAAACCACAGAGGTAGTATTACTAGAACCACCCCTTTCAATGATCAAACTTTATACAGCACGTTGAGTTATTCCAAAAATTATCCACACTCCAAAGATGACAGTGGGAATTCTCACAGCCTCCTTCTCCAAAAATGCATGAGAATTCACATCATGAAATCCAAAAGTGCATGGAAATTCCCATCGTTAAAATCGTTAAAAGCATAATCCAATATTCCGAAGATGACTATGGGAATTTCCATGACTTTACTGACCCGCTGAAAAAAATCCCATTTCTCAAAGAATATTATCACTTAGTATAGACTTTCCCCCTTTCGTCCTTGTTGGTCACAAACATCCAGAGATGACATGCATGAAAAAAATGCCATGGGAATTCCCACACTTATTTGTCAAAACAACTTTAGAATTTCTATAGTCATTTCGAAATTGTCATCTTTGGGGGTTGTGGATAATTTCTGGAATAGCCGATTATACATACTTACAAGTTCACTGGCATTACTATACTTACCACTAAAGAAGTTTAAATGATGCCATTTGTCATTCGTGATGGTCATGATTTGGGATGCCAGAAGGTTTGCTGTTGTTTTATATGTTTGTCGCATGCAATATGAAGTGTATGTGTAAGACACATAAAACTTTGTACACACACGTTGAATAAGCTGGACCAACATTAATGCAAACCTATTTACATAAGTCCGATTTTTAAACGAATGTCCGCATGGTTCAAACTATTCAATTTCTAATAATTTAAGAAGGCTTCATATCGTCTCATACGCACGTCACTGTAGTTATCGCAATCCATACACAAATGTAGAACATTTTGTTGTTGATAATATCATTTACTGTAACTGTATTACCCATGTACATAGCAAGTCTAAAGTTCGTTTTTGTTATGATTATACGTAAAATAAACACTAAAGACTTTGTGTCAAGTTTATTTATTAATATTGTTTGCAGTCGTGTTTACATCATTTTTCGTCAAGTTGTTTCAATACTGATGAAAAATGAAACATATTCCTACACTCATAAGAACTAATTAAGTCGTTATCTTTTACTCGACATTGAATATCTTGTAGCGAGCATAACTAAGGCAAAAGGGTTTGTTTCTAAATTTAGTAGGTACTCCCACAACTAAAATGCGAAATGTGGTTTTATATCTTTATTTTTAAGGGACTTTCTCCAAAAATACCTCAAATCTGCAGACGAAGTGGTAAGTCAAATCCATTGCAAACCACATTTTACTGTAGAATTACTAGTTTATCAATAAAAAATATCGATTTTGGACCACATCTTTGAGCATATTGTTTTTTATTTATGTACATATCAGTAGAGGCTTAATGTGACACATGTCCTATGTAACCTTCCAGTTGTATTTTCCGGTAGGCCTATATATGAATAATTATGGAAAAATTTGTATAGACCTCTAGTTGCTGCGTTGGTCAGATATTCAAGGTCAAATGTCAATGACCTTTATATGGTCCATAACTGCTCGGCCAATTGGCCTATAAAGAGTTGGTGTCTATACCCATGTTTTTGGGGTCAATAAACACAATAAACATATTTTGAGGCTTACAAATGCTGCCATCATTGCTCTTCAGCATAGAAAGCACATTTAATCAGTATTTTTACAAGTTTCCGCAACGCAAATTAGCCAATTCGTCAGTCTGTACAATATTAAACAAAAACATTGACCATAATCTGTACAATAATGAAAACCGCTACAATATTATTGTCAAATCGGTGAATATTGTTCTTGGACAGATCCTCGAACTGATGCGTCCTGTGTGATTTAATAGTGTGATACTAGTGATACGCATTTTTGCACAAATATTTCATTTGGGCACCATATGCATTATAGTTGGGTCATTTGGGGCAATTCCGTGACCGTGGAGAGCATGCAGAGCATCATTTCTCAGTGGATTTGTCTTCTATGAAGGTCAATGAACAAATTTAGCGGGGGTGCCCCTCGAGAAAGTGTGGGCGGAATCCAGGAGGGGGAAAATTTATAATACAGGGGTCAAAAATGAAAAAATGCTTGGATTGCTTTAAAAAGGTAACCAAAGTGTCTCTTGTTACAATGATTAAAAAAGGTATAGTTTGTACTACCTACAAGGTATGGTTACCGAAGTATAAGACAAAATTTGTCAAATGTCAAAGGTCATCACCAAAGGTTAAATCTTTAATATTGCAGCGATTTCTTTACAAATGGTCTCAAATTGTTAACCTTTCCAGAGGGATTGCAACAAAGTAGTTGACACTCTTTTGTATTGTTTATCGAGATAAATGACAAACAAGGTCAACCCCATTGACCTCTATTGATCTCCGAATTTTAAAAATATGTTAGACGGTGCAAAATGTTTTTGTTGCAGTCTCTGAGGAAAGATGAACAATTTGAGCCCATTTTTGAAGAAATCGGAGCAATATTTAAGATTTAACCTTTCTGATGACCTTTGACGATTTTTGTGTAATATCTCCATAACCATAATTTGTAAGTCGTTACAAACTTCACCTTTTTTCCATCCTTGTAACAAGACGAACACTTTGATTACCTTTTTACAGCAGTCCAAGCATTTTTAATTTTTGACCCCTGTATTATGACTTTCCCCCTCCTGGATTTCGCCCACACTTTCACGAGGGGCACCCCGCTAAATTTGTTCATTAACCTTCAAAGAAGGCAAATCCACTAAGAAATGATGCTCTGCTCTCCACGATCACGGAATTGCTCCAAACTATTAGAAACCCCCTTACCACTGTTAAAATGAGCCAAATCCCGAAATAGTCGGGACATGGCATGCAGCAAATATCACGGATCACATCAAGTGGCGCCGTGATTCGCCCTTCGCAAAATGTTTCTCTTACAAAGACACAGACAAAACCTTCCAACGACCTTCTTGTAGGTGGAGAATAACAAATTGCGTGAGGGCCATAAGATCGTGGAAGGTAGGTATCGTACTCAAGTGTATCGCTCTCTCACTCCTGAGAGGGATATACACTGCACTTGTGCTAGCTACCTTCCACAACCTTACTTTTGCATAGAATACCACTGGTTTAACCGGTGGCGGAAGAAGGTCGCAGAAGGTAGCCAACGCCAACGCAACCCCTGTCAACGCCCCCATGCGTACTCGCCTAATGCTCCTGGTTCAAGATTCTACTAGGTCGACCATCAACCAGCCAAGAGGGATTGGACGGCGACACCCCCTCTTGGCTTGACTAACACATGCATCAAATAGACTTGTTGGAAGGAGGAAGCAGAACTCCAACCGACATTGTCCAAAATGTCTGGGATAGAGGCCTCTTTATAGAATGCCGAGGAGGAAGCGTGAGCTCAAACACCATATGCCCTAACCAAGACGCAAGTCAACCAATCATGGTGTGTTTGTGTGCATTTCAGATGACTCACGGGGTTAGGCCAAAGAGGTTCTATATAGATAGAGAGGCAAAACGTTACGTAATCTTTAGAAATTCACCGTCTCGCATGTTTTGCCGACCACAAAGAAAACCTAGAGTACCAACAATAGAAAGCAATGGCTGCCTCCGCTTCTTCCACATACTGTGGGTGCCGCTTTGCATATACACTAATCGGTAGTGATACAAATTAATGTATGTGTTAGAGGTGGCCAGGTGTAATAATAGTGTACCTGGATCATTGTGCTCAGATACTCTTTTTTCTCATAATGCAATGCGCGCTTAGGTGACAGATGTATTCATTGAGGCGGTTTATTTAAATCGTACTCAAGAGATTGCGAAATATTATTTTTTTTGTGTAATAATGAAAAATAGTCCAACTCGAACTAAAGCTAGTCACCGAAAATGCCATGCCGAATTTTGAGATGAATCGATTTTTCGTTTTGATGCAGTAAACATTTAGTGTAGTATTAACGTCCCATAGGATACTGTGTATAACAAAATTCCGGATCCGGAATTTTATAACAAAGTTGTGATTTTCTATTGAAGGAATTCGATTTAGCTTAGCATTTCACACAGTGATTATAGTCGATTCGCGTGATCGTCCCCTGGAGTTTTGGACTTAGTCAATTTTTTTTTGGAAATTGAGGGCGCCCTCCCAGGAAATCTCTGAGTCGGCCTTTAAATCAAGACGACTGATGTGTCATTTCATTCGTTGTGTGGCCATGGGTAGGACAAAATTTAACCACCCAATAGCACCCAACATCCAACAACTGATATTTTGGCGGATTGTTTGTATCGAATTGACATTATGTGTGTATACAAGCACCCAAACTGATAATTATTCGTGCAATATTCAAAATGTCAGCGCCCAGCACGGACGACTCGTTTTGAATGCGTTTCACCCCCTTGGTTAGGCCCCGGACATTTGTTTCATAGCCGCCATATTGGATTTTTAACTGAAATGCAATAATTTTCCTAGATTTACTGCTTTTTTAAAACAAGGGACAATTTCGTCTTCAATTTTTTAAGTCTATAAGTAATTGTTATCAATTATCTTTCATATAAGACATGTTACTTGCATGGCTTCGACATAGTTATCTTTTTTCGACCCTATTTGTAACTACCTGTATATGCATCACAATTCATGGCCGCCAAATTAGATTTTTCAGGTGACCTTCCGTCAATTCTCTAGTTTTCTGCATTTCTAAAACAAGGGGCAATTTTTCTTTCAATTTTTAAAGTTTCTAAGCAATTGTTATACAATTATCTTCCATGTAAGACATGTTAATTGCATGGCTTCGACTTAGGGGAGAGCGTGGCGCACTGGTTAGGGTATCCGCCTTTGGTGCAGAAGGTCCCCGGTTCGACCCCGGCGGGGCCACTTGCTGGGATTTAATTGGGTACTAAATTCTGGATTTGATTTGTAACAAGTATTGATTAAAACTGGAATTCCGCTCTCCTCGTGGTTCATTTGGAGTTGGGCAAACGAACCATGAGAATACTCCGTCCTTCGGAAGGGACGTTAAGCCGTCGGTCCCATATACATGGAGAATCACGCCTGTATTTGAACTCGCAGTCAGTTTCGATAAGAGTAGGGTGAAAACCCCTGGCTGTCCCAATTCGTCCTGGATCCCTGGGCATCATTGGAAGCAGTGTCTAAACACTGAATGATCTACCCAGGTTAAATAAGATAAAAATAATAAATAATTAAAAACTTCTGATATAAAATCTGTTTTTAGAACTGTGAACGGCCTCCTGAACAACAACAAGAAAACCTTACCTGCTTATGACTCAGCTGAGTCAATGAGCAATACTTTTGCTTTATTTTTCAAAGATAAAGTGGATAAGGTTCATCGTGATCTTCTCAGTGAACAGTGTAATTTAAGTAGTACTGGCTCTATCTCTGTATATAACAAAAGTGTGTCATGTAAACTGTATCAGTTTGACCTGTTAAGTGAGAGTGATGTTACAAAAATTATCATAGGGCTTACAACAAAGAGCAGTATGCTTGATCCAATTCCAACATGGTATGTAAAACAAAATTTGTCTACTTTTGTGCCTGCTATAACAACTGTTGCTAACATGTCACTTTCCACAGGTAAATTTCCTGATACACTCGTTGGTAGTACACAGGCTTCAAACAGGACACTGAAATCTACCGATGATAAGACATTCTCCTGACAGCTCCATCATTGTGGAATAGTCTGCCATTAAACCATCCGTACTGCCAACCACTTCCTGTGTTCAAAAAACCTCTCAAATCACAATTTTTTCATCATTAATATGTTCTAACACATGTATATCTATTTGTTGCTTTTCTCCGTGTTATTGCAATGCTATGTTTTTGATCTTTTGTTTATGCGCCGTGATCAAATTTGAAAATGGCGTATATAAAGGCCTTCCTTATGTATGTATGTATATGTATTGTAAAAAAAATAATTTTTTTTATCGGTCGATACTGAAAAAGTGGTTTGAACCGTCTATGTAACCAACACTGTGGACTGAGGAAAAATCCAGCGGAATCAATTGGTCCTTTTGCGGCAGGCTTCTCTGAGGTCTGTCTGAAAGCGGTGAGAAGTGGCAGAAGAAACACCGGTAAAATGAAAACAGCCTGCTGGTGGAAGAATAAGAGACCTCCTTGCGCTCAAAGACGGGGTGGGCTCGTCTAGACAAAGGCCTATATATCCGAACCCCTATGGCCTCAAGCCACAGCCACTAGAAAGTTCAAGAAAACTAAGCTCTCGGTTTGGTTTAAACTGTTCCGACCCCAAGAATTGCAAGACCAGCGATAAATCCCACACGGAACATGGATGGAGGTGAACTGAAAAAAAAACCGTCATGCCATCACCGAGCTCTTTACGGGTTCTGGCATGCATTCGGTAACCAACCTCGGACAGTCATGAACCTAAGTTAAACCAACTCCTGAAAGACTTTACCTCTATACGGACACATGCACTGGGTAACGGCGGAGTTAGAGAATCATAGATGCTCTAATGGCATTTGCCCCACACCACTGAACATGAGTGTGGGGCAGTCCGTAGTATGTTTCAGACAAGTAACACACCTCGGTGTACAGTTTGCAGAAATTCACCCCAGAATGGTTTCGGGATTGGTGGTGCACTCTGGGACGAACGAGTCGGATGGCGAACCTCCTTCCAGGTCCCGCCTTTGCGAAGCCGGATCTCAGTTCATTTTAGAGCCGATAGAAGTCTGGGGAAAACACACAGCTGCCGTGGCCACAATGGGCTACCAGCAGTGAACAGACAGTCTCGGGACAGAGCCAATCGCGGAATTCTGGGATCATTGAAACCTGGAAGAAGCTTAGGATCAAGACTAAGCCATGGGTCCCTTCGCCTGCCCGGGGATCCGGGTTCCAAGAGAAATAACCCCCCCCCCCCCCCCCCCCCCCCCCCCCCCCCCCCCCCCCCCCCCCCCCCCCCCCCCCCCCCCCCCCCCCCCCCCTCAGTAACAGAGCGTGGCGCACTGGTTAGGGTATCGCCTTTGGTGCCAGAAGGAAGGTCCCGGTTCGAGCCCCGCGGGGCCAATTGCTGCGGATTTAATTGGGGGCCTAATTCTGGATTGATTGTAAGAACTATGATTGAAAACTGGAATTCCATTCCCCCGTGGTTCATTTGGAGTTGGGAAAACGAACAATGAGAATACTCCGTCCTTCGGAGGGGACGTTAAGCCCGTCGGTCCCATATACATGGAGAATCACGCCTGTACATGTAATCGCAGTCAGTTTCGATAAGAGTTGGGTAAAAAACCTGGCTGTCACAATCCGTCCTGGCTCCCTGGGCATCATTGGAAAGCAGTGTTGAACACTGAATGATCTTACCCAGGCTAATAAGACCTATTTAAAAAAAAAACAGATCCAGTGTGGACCGATAACTTCTAGAGATTTGTGCGGGGCCAACTGCAAAGAGGAGCTGCCACTTCACCGATGGCCCTCTGGAACTTTTGGCTCTGTCTGGGATTAGGGACCTTCCTGGGAGACAGTCCGCAAACCATTGTCCACTCCAGGAACACGGGAGCGATCAGCCCATTGTCACAATTCTCGGCACCACCTGAAATCCGAAGAAATCTCCTGCAAGGCGGGGACTGCATGAGTTCAGTTTATGGTTCGCTCCTGGAAAGCCGGGTCACGTGCAAACTATTGCTTGACCCCTGGGTTTGTAAAATCTGTTCACGAGACAGGGACTGGGTTAACACAAACTGGGTAAAAATCTGTTCACGAGGAAAGGTACTGGGGTAACAAAACCGGTGTGTGGTGTTTGTGTGGTTACTGATGCTGCCACACCCGCTGCCACCGCCCGCATCGTATCTTCTGGTGATTTTTATGCATTAGATATATGGGAAAACTCGGGCCTCGGACAGGTTAGACCCGAGCGCCAAAAAAGGGGTGGGGCCCTCTTCATGCCCTTACGGTCTGAAAACTCGGACGGAGGTCGTCACGCTGTCACGGCGCCCCTCATTCTCCCATACATTCGATGCATTATATAAAGTGTGTGTGTGTGTTATGATGTATGCCAACACGCGCTTGCCACCGCCATAGTATATCTTGGTGCTTATGCATTAATATATGGGAAAACTCGGGCGTCGGACAGGTTAGACCCCGGTGCAGTGGGGCCCTCTTTCATGCTCCCTTTTGGTCTGAACACTCGGACTCGTCACGCTTGTCAAGGAGCTCTATTCTCCCATACACTCAATGCATAAAACCGTGTGTGTGTGTGTCGTGGTGTGCTGGACTGATTACACCCTTCCTTGTTTATTTATATACTCCCCGCCTAAAAAATCCGCAACGATTATAAATTACTGCATTAAAAGGTCGGTATGCAGGTATGTGTAGGTGGAATATAATAATAAATCTGCCAGGGAGCGTTGTTCGCGTAATGTGTTTGCTTGATTGACCAGTGATTGGAAGTTTGAGAGATTTATCCAGCTGGCTTGGCGCGCGTCATTTGAAGCAAGTTTGAGCACGTTGATGGCCATTTCCACATCGTTCGGATTTTGTAAGGCGCGGGAGAAGTAATATGTCACCGCACCGTCATATTGGCTGGGGAAAGTCACATCCCGATGCTTTCTCCAACTTTTACCGTTACTATGGTTCTTCTAATTCTTGACTATTGTTCACCAGTTTGGTATCCTGTTATGACATCTCATGGAGTTTAAAGGTCAGACAATCACCTTTCAAACACAAATATAAATGAGGCCTTGTGCAAATAAATGATCTACATTTTATAAAAATAACACAGATTTAATGATTTTTTAAACCAGATGGTGTAAAGAATTTGGATTGTCCAAAACAATTACCTATAAAAAATTACACACAATTTTAAGATTGATACTTATTAGAGTCCACAAATGTCCAAGTAAAAGAAGTGTTGCAGTTCAACGATGATATGTCCTCACAAGCGACGACTTCAAAATGACAGTATGGCAAAGGCATCACGCTTATGATTAGTCCAGCGTAAATAATCCCAGGGATTTCTCAGTCCTGAAGATAATTTGTCCAGCAGTTCAAGACTACAAGGTTGAATAAGTCCCGCGACGCCACTAAATATTCCACAGTATATCGGTCCAAGATAATCACCATAATTTCCATCGCCACCAATTGGGAATCCTATTGAGATTCCCAGCACTTTTGGCTTCAAAGATGAACAGTGAGAATAATTACAGCGACATCGCTTCACATGGAAATATTATAAATCCTGGAACTAGGTACGGTACAGACTATCCCAAAAAAACTATACAATCAAAGAGTCTTTTTTGGCCAACAACTTATGTTCCTCTCAACTGGAAGTTGACTGATTCTTACTAGAAGGTTCCAGCTTTCATAAGAGTTTTAGTTGGTTGTATGTTAATTTAGGGGTTCTGGTTCAGGAGGTTAAGGCCAATTATCTGAGCCGTTTGAAAAAAAAGTGTGGGCCAGGTTGCTATCCCGATATCAAACCAGAGTTTCCATTTAAAATCCACCTTCAAGCCATTTCTCTATTGAAAATTCAAATAAAATAAAAAATAGGTATTAAAGTGCTGCTGCTTGTGATTCATAAAATTAATATATAAGTTTATATAATGTCGTAATTTCCAATAAATACAATCTAGCGATTGGGAAATTCCTAATCCAAACAGTCTTTTTGTCTCAGCCTTACACCAGGTTTCACAGAAGGTAATTATAAACCCCCTCGCTGAAAGTAAACCGATGCCTTTGGACACTACCATCATTTCCTTTATTGTTATTTGTTCAATGCTTGGTTGTCTTCGCATGTTCCTTCTGGCATCTTGGAACAGTAGGATGGGCAGGAAAGTACCCGCCCCTTAGAGCTATGTCCTGAACGTTGTCCCCCAACAAGACTTGTGGTCTGCCCCCTTGCTTTCAGCAGTAAAATTCACACATTGTACATGAATTTCATGATTACTGTCCCCCTGAAGTGGAGTCCCCAATTTCCCCCACAACATAATTTCTGGTGCTTTCACTGTTTTGAAAAGTAATATATTGATTAGTTCAAAGCATAATAATGCATTGGCTCTAACTCTCTACAACATTCTTTTGTTGGAAACATTTAATCGCCACAAGATGAGACACACGTCTTATACCTTTAGTTTCTTTAACCTTCAAGGAAACTGGCCCAGTGGTATTTTTCCTTTGTTTTCATTGACAATAGCTTCCCAGTTAGAGTGGGTGCATCAACTGGATGGAATAAAAACTAGATTTAGCTTAGGATCTGGTCCTAAACAATCAAAACAAAATATCTCACAAAAATGCACAGTTTATATTTTTTCTAATTTTTATTAGTTGATTGTTATAGTTTTTTTTTTTTTTTTGGGACGTGCCTGTACAGGTCTGCCACTGCATTTAATCAAAACTAAGCTATACACTTCGAGCTACTTATTACTGGTGGTGCTGCTGGCCCTGCGTCTTTCCAGTGAGAAGGTATTTTAACTACTCACAATATATTCCGCCATTCCTAAATATAATCATTGCAAGCATCATCATGCATAAACATACCTTCACTGTCAAATCGATTTTCACATAAATTACATAATTTTAATTAAAATTCCAAATAAGGACCATTTCATGGGGGAATTACCTAATTTTTGCAAATATGTTTGTTGATCGCAAAGCAATAACAAGTTGACACAGTTTCTAAATTTCCATCTTGTGGGAATTCCCATTTCTCCTGTTGTGCAATCTATCTCTTGTAAACAACAGGTGTGCTCTCAATATAGCACTATGGAATTCCCTGCTCTTCCCTTTTTTCTATCATTAACAAATTACTTCTCCCGTGGAGAAAATCTTTCTCAAATAAAATTGAGAAATAAAATATTTAAACACAAAATTTAAGCTAATATACTATCCTCCCTTCCAAGAAAATGAATGAAACGAAAGTTTCCAAAATCTTTTTATATACCTTTAACACTTTTGTGGTTAACTATACATTTTACACTTTTCATAATGTTCTTGCATTGGTGCCTTCAGTCCCTATAGTACAAGTTGTAATACTAAATTTTCTGATAAAAATTTAAACAGCTCTGGACAAGGCACTCCAAGGACAATTTTCTTTTCTTTGACAAATGTCTTATGTCCAGATTGTATTCTTGTAGAAAACTCCACCTGACATGTCTTTGATTTCTGTTTTTCATCTTGTGGATGAAAGTCAGTGTACACTTGAACTGGGTGCACTGTTGTACTCAAGTACACTTCAAAATTTTGCAATGACAATAGCAATGCAAGAATTCTTTCTCAATTGTTGAGTAGTTTTTTTATGTTTGTCAAACTTCTTAGAGAAATAACATACAGGATGATCTACATCATTTCCATCTGCTTGCATGAGAACTCCACCACAGCCTACATCACTGGCATCAACTGCCAACTTGAATTGTTTCTGAAAGTGTGGCGCATTCATCAAGATGGACTTGATTTTCTTCAGAAGGTTAGTCAGCAGACACGCAATTTCTGAGAAATTTGGGCAGTATTTTGGCTCCCTCCTTTTTGGGCAGATAGCCATGTAGCTCCCAACACTGTGACTTTAAATGTCCTGGCTTCTTACAGTGATTGCACGTGAACTGTGATTTGGGTCCCACCCCATGCTTTTGATTAGCACCAATATTTTCTTTGCTCCCCTCTTCATGAGAACCTGACTGGGACTTTCCCTCCTGTGTGCTACCATGAGACGCTTTGTTAGAACGTGACTTATTGTTGTACTTCTTGTACCTAGTAAATTCTTGGCTAGGCCTACTAGTATTACTCAATTTATGTGTCAAAGCATAGTCATCGGTCTTTATGGCTGCTTCACGCCCCGCTTCACGAACACTATCAATTTTGTTCTCATCCAGATGTGTTTTGATATCTGGATGTAGACACTGTTTGAACTCAACTAACATCAACTCCCTACGTTGACCAAAATTTTGCCCAACTTCTTTTGAGAGAAGCCAGCGATCAAACATTTGTTCCTGTACACGGGCAAATTCAACGTGGGTCTGGTAAGCCTACAGCCTCTGGCACCAATTCATATGCTATGAGCACTGCACACTTTTTTCTTGGACCCGAAGCAAAAAAATTTGTCATTTCACGTTGAGATAGGTATAATAGAATACAAAGAAACCCAGCCCTAATGAAAAGAAAAAATGACCCATTTATAGCCCACTCCTACTTAGATATCTTATAAAATTTAAGCGTTCTATCATCTCTGTTCACATTTTGTCTAAAAATGCAAATTTCCTCTGTAAATAAAAAAAAAAAAAATACGGTAAAATGGCTCCAAATTAAATGCACATGGCCTACTACTGGCAACAAACTTGAATCCCCTGCTGACGCCACTACTCCATCAACCACTGGCTCCACCACCCACAGGGATGCAAATTCGACGAGAATCACAGAATCGATTCTCGCAGGGATTCTCGTAGCACCCATGTATGAGAATCAATTTTCCCCATTGAATCGTGTATTAAGTGGTGTCATTTCAAGTAAATTTGATTCTTGCAAACTCTGACGAATTTGCATCCCTGACCCATCACCTAACCTATTGGATCCTGTATCCATCAATTACCTGACTACCCCCACCCATCAACCAACAACTCCACCACACCATGGAATACTGACTTTGTCCTTGTCAACCACTGATTCCAGTACTCCATCAACCAGGGGCAGCAAAATGCTACAAGACTAACTAATATAGGTTAAAAAAACCTAATTTTTGCACAATATATTGCTTAAAGTGGTATATCAGGGATTAAACAGTAAAATTTAGATGACATTGAGGATTAGGAAGGGCTTGTGTATGGCCCAGGCCAGGGAGATTAATAACAAATTATTTACAGTACACATTAACTGCTGTTTTCTCAACTTTAGTACAACTTTGAAGAAAAATGAATTTTCTTCCATTTGACATCTTCCCCAATTTTTCAATTTCCAGAAATTGTAGAAGCATAACTACATCCTCTGTTTACCTGATATATGGTAAGAGTTATTAAACCCTGATCTATGTTATGAAGCTAAATTGCATTTGTATAGGCATTCCCCTTCCTGTCAGCCACCAACTCACCACCAAATCAACCATTTATTTAGGAAAACTTCACCAACAGATTCTGAAAAGTATTCTTCACTTCACTGAGCCTTCAAATTGATTACTTAGAGATGTTTTCACAGTACAGAACTCCTGCAACTTTTGGTCGTTTTTTTTTTTTTTTTTTTTTTTTCACTTTTGGCTTTCTTAATAAACCTGTACCGGGGGGGGGGGGGGCAAATTTCCGATTCTACTTTTTGAGGATTTTTTGAAGAAAATTTGGTGAATATTGCTTTGGGACATGAAAAGTAGGGTCTCTTGAAATGAAATGGTCCTACAATGGGGGTCACTGGAACTGAAAGAGCCTGAAAATGAGGGTCTTATAGGCCAGCACATAACCATACTTCCTCCCAATGTGTGAACCCCCCTCCCCAACCTGTACTTTGTTTTGCTATCAAAACAGTTTTGTTTTTGAAACATTTTTATATTTATTTTTATGTATCACATTTTTACCATTAACATTTAATTTCCAATTCACACACACACAAATGCACGCACACATGCACACACGCAAACACACACACAAATGCACACATACACAACAGTTCATAAATATTATGAAGTGGCATTCAAAGGAAAAAAAATAATTTTTTAGTTGTCATACAAAGAAAACTTTCTAAATTTAAGAGGTAACATACTCCATGTGTGACAAAATCATATGTTATTGCACTACCTATACCTAGTGTAAAATTACTAGGGTCAGTGTTGCTATGTGAAAGAACTGCAGAGTGGCAGGGTCTGACCCTGGCTATCTATGCCAAAACATAAACAGCCAGGCCAAAACATAAGCACATGTGGTGTATATCACACTTGACAATTACTGACCTTGATGTCCAAATAATGGTTCCCTGTTTCTTGGCAGAGACCCTACTAACAATGCATGCAAAGAGTCGCCAGACAACTACAGTGAACCAAAAGTATTGACTATAATCAGATAATTGATTTTTTGTCTTACAAGAAATATTGAGTGTAACAAGTGTTACAAGCACTTTCTGTGCGTTTCTTGATAGTTATGCCCCGTTTCTTGTGTGTTAATGTATTCCAAGAGGGGTGAGTGTTTTGGGCCCTATAGACCTTTTGCTTGACTCCTCCATATCACTGTTTTGTTTTCATACTGTGTAGTAATTGGAAATAAAGTTTGATGAACATATTGATCTATCACCCAGCACTCTCTTATAGACTAACTTCGTAAGCCAAAAACAGAGGAGTTCCAGGGGAGGGGAGGGGAGGTGGCAGTTTGTGGCAATTTCTGGAACAGAAATGCAAGGTGTTCACATCCCCGACAGAATTTACAGTGTATCTAGCATGTTTTGCGACACAATTCAAAAGCATTCAGACCGGGATTCAGGCATTGTATTTTAGGCTTGTAGTAAGATATTGATCTGGCAAGTGAAAGATGGATTAGCTGGAATTAGCACATACAATAGCAATGGTCTGTGAGCTGATGACAACATGCTTTTCAAGTTTGGTAAATGCTGGCAGTAATGTCAGCATCCTTGTTCCAGAAATTGCCACAAACTGCCACCTCCCCCCTGGAACTCTTCCTGTTTTTACAGAATGTAAACATCCAAATTGTTTTCAAACTCGTGGAAGTGATTTCAGTAAGTGTCATTTTCATTATGTCAATTTTTTTTTGTCATGCCATTATGTCCCTTTTAACTTTTTGAACACTATTTATACGGACTGACATTTGTTTAGTACAGTATAAGCACATTGCAATGCATTATGGCATTTGTTTAAAACACCCTCTGGTGAAAGCCATTCTATCATACCCACTGCTTGCACATCTCTATGATATAAAGCTTTGTAGTTCTCGCCCTTGGATCTCGTATCTCGCCCCCAAATCTCGCATCGCGCCCGGACATCTCATCGTCTTCATCCAGTCCCGGTGGTGCGTCGAAATTTGGTAACGCTAAAAAAAATAGTAGTTCTTTGTACAGTGCACTCAGTTCAACGATGATATGTCCTCACAGCGAAGACTTCAAAATGACAGCATGCAAAGTCACAATTATAAATCCTCAGTTAATATTCCATTGGAATCTTCTTAGTCCTGAAGGTAACTTTTGTCCAGCAGTTCAAGACGACAAGGTTAAATTAAGTCCCTCGACGATAATAAATCCACAGTATATCAGTCCAAGATAATCACCACGATTTCTATCTGTCCCCAATTTGGAATCCTATTTTGATTCCCAGCACTTTCGGCTTCAAAGACGACAGTAGAATAATTACAGCACTCTGCTCACATGGAATTTAAAATATAATAAATCCTGGCACTGTGTGGAGCACAAAATCTACCATTATTGTAGATAAAACTAGCTATAACTATACTGTATAGCTGATTGCAACTGCTGACGGTGAGACTTAGCTCAAATCTCAAATATATACTGACTTCACAAAGATCCCAGTCTAAAAATAGACATTACAACAGCATCATCCATAAACATAACCTTACACTAGCTGACCAATCGGAATTCATCACCCGAATTACATCACTTCATATATATAACTTTGTGGGGGAATTCCCTAGGTTCTGCAATGTTTTTATCTCAAAAGCATAAACAAGTTGAGTCAGTTACTAAGTTTAGCATTCTTAGGGAATTCCCCACTTCCCTTATTGTGCAATCTAAACAGGTGCACTTAGCAAAACAAACTAGGGGTGTTCCCTTTTCTCTCTTTTCTAGTAAACCAAGTGCTTTTCCCGTGAGAAATCTTTTCGCAAATAAAATTGAGAAAATATACTTTTGAGAGTTTAATCAGAAAAAATGGGAGGCCATATAACAATACATTATCATACGTCCAACCAATGCCGTCAACTCAGCACAGTTTCAGAAGCCACACTTCCCGCGCAAAAAGACTACGTCAGCATTCCCACCAGATATACCATGATACTGTGCAACTAAACGGCCAGAAACACATGCATCAAAAGGTACGCGCGCGGATTTTGTCGCCTAAAGTAAATGGAAAAGGCAAATTAAAGGTGGTTGTGTGTTCCGATTTATGTGTATTGTGTTTCTCTACTGGATATGAGAGCCTGGCACTTGCCCATACACCCCATCAAGTCCGTGGGAACAAACTTGCGGTTGATGGTAGACTCAATATAATGCATGTTGCAAAGCCCTATTCAATACGGTGCTAATAAAGTGGTTAACGAACTAAAACGGCGGTTTGTTTGTTATATCTTGGGATGAATGGATTCGCGGCTCAAATTCAGGACGACAATGAAAAATACGGCCTTTCTCAATCAAAATCGATACTACTTCCGGGTAAATCAGGGGGTCCCAAAGGACGATCGGAAACAGCCCCTTTAAGGAAAGTTGTGGCGAACAGTAATTTTATGTTTGTCAGCTTCCTACTTACGCGTAGATCGAAGCTAAAGAATAATATTATCGGAGCCCCTAACCATAACCTTAACGTTCATGGTCATTTTTACCCAGGAAACTAACCACATTTGAGGGTTACCAATACTACTACTTTTTGATATCGAATATTAAGCAATATAAACAAGCACCCATGGTGCTGTAGCTCAGCATGTTATTAATATGGGCACCTGACCCGTGTGGGCACAACAACATTTTCTATTGTGTATATTAATCTTGAAAGTCCCCCACATTAGCACAATTAAGAGACGTTTAGGCTAGCACACCCCATTTAACATTTATAGTATTTTGTTATTTCCTCTCTTTAATTTGACAACAACCCAGGGGTCACAACATTTTCCATTGTGGTGACATACTCGTGAAAAGTCCCCCCATGAGCATAAGTAATCGACTTTTAGAGTGAGCACCGCCGTTTTACATTTACGTATTCTTTATTTCTTGATTTTCCATTGTGGATATTAATCTTGAAAATTCCCCCACATGACCATAAGTAAGAGACGTTTAGGAGTAGCACCCCGTTTTACCTTTATAGTATTTTTTATTTCCCTCTCTTTAATTTGACTCCACCCCGGGGTCACAACATTTTCCATTGGGCAATATTAATCGTGAAAAAGTCCACACATGAGCATAAGTAAGAGACGTTTAGGATTAGCAACCCCGCTGTTTGGTCATTAATGTAAGACAACTATAGACTGCTCATGAGGGTATGGTGAGAATATTCCCCCAGAATGATCTGGAACCAAGGACTACTATTTAGTAGTAGGCCCTCAGTTCAAGATCACAAGGATGCCCCTTTAATCGGCCCACATGACCGTTCACTCCCAAATCTGTGAACACCCTATATGCCCTTGGGTCAGTGGTTCGTTTTGGGAGCACTTTGGTGTTTATAGCAATTGATTTGGTGCACAAGAAGGAATGTATAGATTTTCAAAGAATGCCCCGTTTATTGGCCCACATGACCTTTGACCCAAATCTGTGAACACCCCATATGGGAACCTTGGGTCAGCAGTTCTTCTAACCCAGTCTAGTGATTATAAAATTGTTTGTGGCACAAGAAGAATTACTAGATTTTCAAAGAATTGCCCCTTTAATGGCCCACATGACCTTTGAAAACCCAAAATCTGTGAACACCCCATATGGACCGTGGTCATCCTTCTTCTAACCAAGTCTAGTTATTATAAAATTTGATTTTGTGGGCAACAAGAAGAAATTTATAGATTTTCAAAGAATGCCCCTTTAATTGGCCCACAGGAACCTTTTAAACCCAAATCTGTGAAACCCCATATGGACCTTGGTCAGCGGTTCTTCTAACAATCCTAGTGATTATAGCAATTGATTTGTGGCACAAAAGGAAGTTTATATAATTTTCAAAGAATGCCCCTTTAATCCGCCCACTTGACCTTTGACCAATATCTGTGCACTCCAATGGGCCCGTGGGTCAGATTATTCTGACTGATTTTCGCTGCTAGCGGCCAAATCGTTTGGCAACAAGACACATTATGGCAAGTGGTGAACAACAGATAGAGTGATAGAATAGAGTCAACACATTGCAATAACAATAGCTCTCTGCATACGAACTTATGCCTAGGCTAAAAATACTCCCCAAATTTCAATATCGAAAATAGTAACATTCAAATCTTCAGGCATCCATTAAGTGCACTAACTATACCTTTTTCTGAATCCTTATGGTTAGACAAATAATGTGGGGTAATACTTTTCAACACGCGTGGATCAATTTAAAAATTTTAACCCTGTACATGACAACTTTGTCTTGGCCCCCCTCTCCTTAAGGCACATTTTCGGCACTTACCAATCACGTTTCAGGGGTCCCCGTCGTCTGTCAACATATTTAATCACTCAAACCTTTGTACTTGAGATGTTTTATAAATGTCTGCAGCTCCCGGGGTTATGTAGAAGAATTAGGAGTGTAGAACGCATATGAATTCTCACGTCGTGGGTTATGAAATTCTTAAAGACAAGATAATTGTGAAAAAAGCATTAATGGTGCCGTGATTTAAAATCATGCAATCTTGCTAGTCTATGCCTCTCAGCCAAGGTTTTCCACTCAAACTCCTGTAGTATAGCATCAACACTTGATGTTCACATAAACTGGTGAACAAGGCTCTGTTGGATAACAAGCACCTGTTGCATAATACACTCAAAGAATCACATCAGCTCGGCAGACAGAGACTGCGCTCTCGTTGTCCTTTCTGTCGACACGCTGCTAAACTCTCCAGCTCTCCAACATTTTACAGACATGGAACACTGCCTGGCGAGAAACTCCAAGACCAGGCCGATTCACTATCACACCTATGACAGAACTCCCACCTGGTAGCAAATCTTCCACGTAAGGAATGGATCACCTAGAACAGGATTCCCGATGCTAATTTTACAGGATACTATATACAATTCAAGAAATGCAGATAAGCTACATGGTTGTGAAGTTTTATTTCAATTCAAATATATACGTACATAGCACTTTCAAAGAACTGCCAATATATGTCATTGTACATTATTTTTATGACATTCAGATATAATTCCTATCTGAATTTCATATTCCTTTGGAATATCTATTTCTTTCAAAAATAGTTTTTGTAACTTAAGGCATTCCTATTTAAGTTACACTTTTTACAATTCTACATTTTCAATTTAAGAAACAAAAGTGGGGGTTTATTAGTCATCTACTTGATCTAATTTACTTAATTGATCTACATCTAATTTACTTTCAGAGCATGAAAGCAGTCACTTGATATCAGACCAGAGGGTGTTTTGAACCAATCCCATAATGCATTGCAATGTGCCTATACTGTACTGAACACATGTCAGTACCTAGCGATAAAAAGTGTCTAGAAGTTTAATAACTACAAGACATTGCATGATCATGCTAAAAATCCCCTAAGTACTAGCACTTTGTGGGCTATGGGTGTAATAGTCAAGGTTTTTATATGTTAAGAATAGGATTTTCATGCGATCACATGACCTTGTTGAGGTATAATTTCCGAAACTGGTGTATTGTGGGATGGACTCAATACACCCTCTAATATCAGACCTACATACTTTAATGAAATAATTTCACCCAATTTTCAAAGTAGGGGACTGCTACTCAGTTGTAAAACTAGAATGATCAATATCTGACTTAAACTAAAATGACGTTAAATAGGAATGAGTTGTCTTTGTCAGTTTCGGGAAAATGCACAAGTCTAAGTCAGATGAGAGAACACTTAGTTGTCTTCACTTTAATAAATATTTTAAAATACTTAACACTTAAACTTAGAGTATACCTTAGAGGTATTTCTGTACTTCAGTTTTACAACAAATCATAGGATTACTGCAAGCAACCCTTAAAAGTTGCTTGTTCTGATTTATGTCTATTGTGTTCTCTACTTGATATAAGAGGCTGGCGCTTGCACATATGCCCCATCAAGTACCGTGGGAAACAATCTTGCAGTTTTGATGGTAGAAGCGATAATCCATATTGCAAAGCCCTATTCAATACTGTGCTAATATTGATGGTTAACCATAAACACATCAGTTTTTTGTTTATATCTTGGGAATGAAATGGATTTGAGGGCTCAAATTTCATGACAACAATGAGAAAAATACGGCCTTTCATTTGATATCAAAATCGATACCACTTCCGGGTAAATCAGGGGATCCCAAAGACGATCGGAACACGCACCTTTAATTGATTTGACAGTTCATGTTTTGAGGGTTGTAGTACACTGCCTTACACTTATTCTGTAGCTGTCTGAAAAGTCCTTTTTATTACGACAAAACCAGAATAAAACACAAAATATCAATGGCAACAGTTTTGTTTTGACAACTGATTTGGATTATGAATTCCATTAAGTACATCCTGTGTAAACTTTACCAAATTTAATTGCAAGCAAATCTAGTTTTACACAAATCTTAATGGAGGATATGTATATAGAGGGTGCTATAACCTACAAATCATGACCTTTGTAGGCCTATTTGGCAAGATTCCCGCAATGGATTTTTCTTATTTGTACAGGGGTAATAGCTATTTATATGTCCCTACTTATATCAGTTGTCAAAATTTTGTCGCCACTGCATAAAATTGTTCTAAAAATAAAAGACAATTTTCATGAAGTCAAACAGCTGTGATGGAGTGAACTGTGGAGATGACTGTCGGGTGACTGACAGGCACACACCAATGCCACTAGTAGTGGAAGTGGGCAAATAAACACTTTTTTCACATCTCTATCTAAACTAGTAAATTCTTTTGGTCATTTTGGCTGCTCAAAACGAATCTGGCAAGCATTTTGATGTCAAATGAATTTTTATCTGACAAAATTGATTGAGAAGAACATTGCTTTTTGAAGTCATGTCAAAATTGCCAAAATTCCCCATTGACTTTATACATGCAAAATTTAAAATCCATGGAACCATATCAAAAATTAATTTGACATCAAAATGCTTATCAGATTCATTTTTGGCAGCCAAAATAGCCATAGAATCTACTCGTTTTGAAAAAAAAGTGGCCATGTGCCCACCCCTAATAGTGAGTACCCTCGCAACTACTCATTCTCTACCAGCTGACAAGATGGCAAATTTTAGCCTATAGAAATGCCAAAAGTTCCACTGTTTATTCTTTGCTGATAATTTTTTTAATTTAATAGGGTTACTTTGAATTGAGCACTCCAAAAATCCCTATTTACAGCTTTCTGAATCTAGAACATACATGACCAAAAATAAGAGAATGAAAGGTAGGATTGGTTGTTTTGCCTATCTAATATTGCGTCACATTGGATGGGCAGTCCACTACGATAAAAATATTGGACTGCCCATCCAATATGACACAATATTAGATAGGCAAAACAACAAATCCTTTCTTTCATTCTCATTCTTATTTATTTTTAATCACAAGAAATATTTTAATTTCAATAATATTTAGTTAAAAAGGCAAAAATATTCCCAATGATATTGTGTGTTTGCTTACTAAACCCCGCCCACTAAATAAGAATATTAAATATATTCTCGGATTGGCTACACAATACTGTTGGCTGATTTGATTGGCTTTACATAAGATTATGTGTGTGTTCAGATGGTCAGATTCAATCCTCTTTGCAAGAGATTTACAATTTGTTATTTTGCCGTAAGACAGAAATCACAACAGAGCACTGATACAAACATCTATCACCAAAATGATTTGGAAATGATAATTTAGAAATTACTGTAAAATAATGCCTAAATTTAGCATGTAAAGCTTAAACTCTTTTGAAAAATAAGTTTTCCTAACTTAGTGGATGTTTCTGAATTAAATTTAACAGGTAAACCTTAAAATCTATGAAAAATCTGGTTTATAAACTTATCTTCATGCATCCTCATTTCCTGCAATTTTCTAAAATAAATAGTACATAAATAACCATGGTTTTGTCACCAAACCAAAGGACACTTTGTTAGGCTAATTCCACTAAAAGCCACTATCAAGGATTTTCTCCTCATTTTTGCACATATCTGCCTTACAGATTGATAAATTATGTCAAAATTATGTTATTTCAATCTAATTTGGCCATATCTTTCATAGAAATATCCAATTAACTTGGATAATGTAACTAATTATGAGTGCTCACTAATTGTTTCCGAATTTGGATACTTAATTGACACTCGCCATCATCATAAATTAGCTTTATGAGATGATAATCACTTTTACCATGAACACAGTTTGTATGAGATGCATGCTTATTCAATAAATGCCAAATTCGTTTTTTTGATTAATTGAATTATATTTGGGTTAAAAATCACCGAGTGCCTTTAACAGTATAAAGCCTACAAAGTTGCAATTACTGCATTATATAATCCTAAATTTGTGTAATCACAATATCTCAAATTTATATTGACGACTTGTTGGTTTCCCAAAATGCATTGTCCTCATGCCATCACACCAATGCTGTACACGTCTCAAATTAAAAAAATGGCGATATTTTCATCAGGCAGAAGGCAACGTCACAATAAAAATTCCAACCGTTCTCACTTATTTTTGTTCCGTTGATATTCGTCTACATTTCTGTATCATTAATTACACTTGCATAATTTCAAGCACTTATTCATCTTTGTTTTCAAAATTTCAGATGATAAACACATTAATACCATGAGAACTTGCATTGGTGTGATTATTATACCTTCTGGGGAACCATTAAGTCGTCAATTGTAAAATGCTTAGAGGCTCATTTATCTTTCTATTCTTGCACATCATGGTACTACATCCAAAACATTTTTCATTAGTAATAGGTCGAGTGATATGATCAAATCACGTTTTTGAATAAATCACTTTGAGTTGTCAAATTCTTCCACCTCCCAGTAATTGTGGCTTCTATACAATATAAACAAGCTGTACAGAAAGAAGTATTGTCATAAAGCGACAAATGACATTTTCAAAATATTGATAGCACCTAATGTATCTGTACAAAGACTGAGATAAAGTTTCTGAATGCGTAAGGGATACAATAGAGTGGTTTTGAGTACACCTTTCATTAAATATTTTAACTAAAAGTTGCACTGACATAAAAACACAATCCTACTTGAGACAAGACTTCAGCACTCCTAATCACTTTTTTCTGGAAGCTCTTATTAATTTTGAAACTTTTTAAAGAAAATGGATTTTAAAAATTCTTTCACACAGAAGGTAAGCACATTTATGATTATTAACTGGTATCATTCATGATATATATCAGCATAATATATAATTAATGGATTTTAGTACCGGCACAAATAAGACATCTTTTATTGACTTCAATCTAATAACTTAAAGAAATTCATTTAAAATGAAATCACAACACTGTATGCTTACCTACTGTGAGAAAGATATGAAATTTGGATTAAATTAAAAAAAAAAAACTTGGTTTCAAAATTAATGTTTTTATGTGAGTGTCAACACCCAAACAACTAAAGTAGGAGAGTATTCTTATATCGGAGCTATACTTAGGTGATCAAAGGTGCCCTCAAAACTGACCCAATATATCCTAAGAGTTATCAGTGGTGGCACTGGGGAGGGGGAGGGGCATTCCCCCATTTTTTCTCCCCAACCCCCACCCCCTCCCGCCAGAAGAAAAATGGATTTTTGGTAAAAATCAGCAATTTGGAACCAAAAATCACCAAATTTGGGTAAAATCAGCGACTTTGGACCAAAATTGGTTAAAGAGCTCTGAATTTTGGATATTTTTCCCCCCAAAATTTCACTTTTTCATTAGCACCCCCAGAAAAAGTCTGGCGCTGCCCCTGGGAGTTCTTCCATTCCATGAATGCTGATCAACAGCACCTTCAAATCATACTTTTGGTTGCATGGATTTCATCCATACAGGTTTCTCTCCTCTGATAACAATGTCTATACTCTGTTTCACCTTGTTGTTGCTGTCTTTGTTCACACTTGTAAATATGCCGGCACTTGGGTTCGGTGCCAGTGCTTTTGCATCAACTTTACTGCCACAACGAGGTTAACAGTCTAGTCATTTTCAACATCCATATGAATACAATAAAGCTTCTAATACCGAACAGAAAATCAAATGCCTTCTGAACATTTCAAATCAACAACCACATATGTTACAATACTTTGCAAACTCCAACACATACCGCATGGTTGTGCTTCTTCAAATAACAAAACAAGCATATTTATGTACTTGTGTGTAAGAGGCCAATCACCATGTTGAAATTTTCTTGCTGGTGTCAGCAAAATTCATGACAGAAAACATACAAGTCTACTTTGCAGAAAAAAGTAAGGTGACAGGCCGTATCATTTAAATGATGGCTATGTATCTAAGGCAAATAAAACCTAACTGGTGACCAATCAGCAATGGGACTCTTAAAGAAGCAATTCACATGGTAATCCAGGTTGCAAATTCACGACTGGAATTAAATCAAGTACCCAATTCTGGATTTAATCTGTCTGAGATCTATTTCAATAAATTAGAATTTGCTCTACTGATTCAGTTGGACATATGCAAATGAACCATGATAATATTCTGTCCTTTGGAGGGGACATTCAATTGTTGGTCCCATGTATAGAAAATCACACATGTACACTCACATCTCAGTCAGTTTTTGTTGTGTGAAGGGTTCCCGTGGGAATAAGCTTCCTATAAAGGCTATCTTGGATTATCCAGGATGTTGTCTGAACAATTCAAAACAAAATTATCTGGTCAGTACTAAAAGCTTTATTGTATTTTTACAGACTACAGACATATTTGTATTTTTGCAGAATACATACACCCATTTGCCTGGTGATCTGCTACACAAGTTTGTATATGCCAGTGACACTATACAGTTCGGTTTCCATACATTCTACATTCTGTAAGTCTGGTGGGGATTATGACAATTTAGTTGGTGGAGAAAATAATGTGAAGTCAACTCTATTGCTTCAACAGAATCACTCACTGGAGAATCCCCTCCACTGCTTTTATGGGCATAATCTGGATGATATTTCTAATACATTCATTTGCATCTGCAGAATTCGACACAGAATTTCTCAAAGTTACCAATATCTCCAAACCTTCTCTGGAAGCATTGGAGATTTACCAATTCCAAAATCATGTAGGAGCGTGAGCTTGAAATTACTACTGTTCTCCAGGTATGACAAAGATTTATATTTTTTTGTACTCTTTCCATGGAGATGGCAGCTGAGCTTTTCTGAACCGGGATTCACTTTTTCATAATGTAATGTTCTTTGTCATGTCTTGAGTTGTGAAATTGGTAATACATCAGCACAGTGGAGACTCATCCCATGGTTTCTGGGTGGTTGGTAATCCACGTGATATGGTTAGACATCAACATGTTTTTTCCAACCAAAATGGGTGATGTTGTCGATCATAAGATTCCAAAATTTCTTCTTAAGTTCATCATAACCTGCCAGTCAGCCTTCTCAAGATCTTCCTCGAAGTAGTTCTTCACTGGCGTCTATGGAATTCTCTGCTAATCTGTAAAGATACAAAACTATCACAAGGTGTTTATTTTTTTGAGAGAGCTATGCTTTGTAATGTATATCTGTTACGTCAGTAATAAATACAAACCATAGCCAGCACAAATACTTTACACGCATAACTCACATCTTTTAAACAACTGTGTACAAAGTAAGTAGGTCATGGTGAGTCAATTTTTTATTTATTTTATTTTATTAGTTTCTTCTTTTGCCTGGGAAACCCCCTTCAGTGCTAACACTGTTTTTCAGGGGTGCCCAGGGTTCCCTAAGTACAAACAATATCTATTAAATGATGCTTATACAACAAATTCAAAACAGCCCAGCTTGGATATTGCACAACATCAAGCCAAAAATTAAAAATCATCTGATATTAATAATTTCGTAAACCTAAAATTAAGTAAAACCTAAAAAACAAAACCCGACCAAACACACTCTCACACACTTCCCACCACACATCCCTCACTCACGTCACTACTCACTCACTACTCCCTCACTACTCACTCACTCACTCACTCACTCACTCACTCCCTCACTCACTCACTCACTCACTCACTCACTACGCCCCACTCACTCACTCACTCACTCACCCCCCCACCCATTCAAACCCCACCCCCCCCACCCACCCACCCACCCACCCACCACCCACCCCCCACTCACTCACGCTTCACTCACTCACTTCACTCACTCACCCACACCCCACCCACCCCCCCACCCACTCCCTCCCACACCCTTCACTCACTCACTCACCTCTCAGCACACCTAACACCTACACTCACTCAATCACTCACATCACTCACTCGCACTCACTCCCTCACTCCACTCACTCACAACACTCTCATTCTTCTTGTCACAAACACCAAACTGGGACACACACACACATACAAAAAATCAAAAACTTAAAAAATACACCCAACACCCCCCCCCTGTTTATGAGCTAATTTGTCAATTGACAATTAACAAACCACAACAAGGATAAGAAAGATCAATGCAAAGATACTTTGAATGATAGAATTAGCAAGGTAAAGTAACTTTTTGTGAGAAAACTTAAGGACTTAAAAACCAAGGAAAAATATTTGTTCATGCCTTCTACTAAAGAGGGGTGTTGGGGAGGGGTAAATGGGAGGGGTCTTAGGGTATTGGGAGGGTATTTGGGGTATGGGGGTGGGGACAATGTTTCTTGGCTTAGTGTCTTTTTTGAAACGCAGTTTTTTAACAAATGTCGTAAACTTTCTAAAGGTGACAGGCTCTCTTTAAAGACAAGCTGTCTCTAGACTTATACATCTTAATTAGCTTGTGGGGACTTGCATTTTTTTTAAACAACATCCAACCATAAGGCTCGTAAACATCTCCATAAGGATCCAGTTTCCGTATACACCACACATATCATGTCCTGACAGACATATTTGGATATATGTGCTCCTCCAATCCTTACAAGGCAACACAAAATCAATGTACCCACGCAGTACATAACTCACACTATATTCATTATTTTCCTCAAGTAGCCCGTACATTGCATCAGATTGTTTAATGTCCTGTTACTTAGGTAACCTTTATTTTGTTCAGAAATACGTACCTTTACTAATTAGCATATCCGCATGATCAAAGTGGCGTCCATAACATCGATTGCAATCCTCCTCCTACTTTTCTATCTTAATACACCCCTCCTTTCCCTTGCTAGCTAGTTCCTACCTGCTTGTGGTGTTATTCAGACTGCTGATAACACCGATATTCAGGTTCTATGGATAGAAAAGACAACAAAATGGGATTTCCATACCTGCCAACATTGGAAATTCAAAAATCTTACTTTTGAAAGTGCAGAGCGACATGGCAAGTACTGTGGCACTCAACACTAGCAAATGGGGTCCAAGTGTCTGTCTTTGGGCCTGATGGGTCGCAGGGGGGCTGACAAAGGGGCAAGGTAACAACCAAATTTGAAATTTTCTTTGACTTTTAGAATTTTCTTTTTCAAAAAAATCAAAAATCTTATACGATTTTCTGCTGTCACAAATCTTGGAAATCTTACTAAATAAGACCTGTCGGTTTCTTTCGAACCACAAGGTCCCCCCGGCCAGTGCGGTAGCGAAAAACAAGAGCAACAAGTTTAAATCTCAGGGAAGAATTGTGATGGCCCACCACGTATTTTCATTCCTCCACCACATTTTAAGTGTTTGACCTCGTATGACCCCACTGACCCTGAAATGACCAAATTTTGTGCACTGATGATGACCACACTCACCCATGTCAACCCTCATACCACATGTTGATTGACCTTGGCTGACCCCGCATGATTCTTTGATATGACCTTCAAAATGTTTGGTACTGAATGTTACCAAAACCCAACCCACCAATTTTCAACCCCCTACCACATCTTGTGATTTGACCTTGAATGACCCCACATGACCTTCAAATGACCTTCAAAATTGCAGCACTGAAGGTTGACCACACCTACAAGTTTCATCCTCCTACCACATATTTGTGATTTGACCTTGGATTACCCTCTCATGACCTTCACATGACTTTCAAAAGTTTTTTGGCTACGGAATTTGATCACACCCAACCAATTTTTCACCCTCCAACCACATGTTTAAGTTGATTTGCCTTGGATGACCGCCCAGGATGACCTTGAAAATGACCTTCACATTTTTGGTACTGAATGTGACCACATCCACCAAATTTCCATCCTCCTACCAACATGTTAAGTGATTTGACCTTGGATGGACCTCGGATGACCTTGACATGACCTTCAACATTTTTTTTGGTCTGAATGTTGACCACAACCCACCAATTTCCATCCTCCTACCACATGTTAAAGTGATTTTGACCTTGGATGACCTCGGATGACCTTGACATGACCTTCAAATTTTTGTTCCCTGAATGTTGACCACACCCACCAATTGTTCATCCTCCTACCACAGTTAGTGATTTGACCTTGGATGACCTCGAAATGACTTCCAAAAATTTTGGTACTGAATTTTTACCACACCCACCAATTTTTCAATCCTCCGACACATGTATTGATTTGGACCTTGGATGACCTCATCTGACCCTGAATGACCTGCAAATTTTCGGCACGAATGTTGACCACACCCACCAAGTTTCATCATCCTCACACAACAGAATAGGAAATAGCATTTACTCCCTTTTTGCTAGTTTGACCTTTGACCAATGCCACATGAACCTCCTCCGAACTCGTCCGCAGCCTACTTGAGTGACAATCTATGGGGCGAAGATGGACACCCACACTTGCTCAAATCAAAGATATCGTGTTGACATTGTTTATTATTCGCTATTTATCCCTATTTTTGCCCATATTGACTCCTATTTTTGACCACATTTGACCTTTGACCCATGCCACAGGAACCCACTTTGTATCCCACCCACGCCTACTTGAGATACATCTAGTTGCGAAGATGGCCTTCCCCAATTCCCCCCTTGCTTAGTTTTTCCAAGATATCGTGAGTGACACACACACGCACGGACGGCGTAGCCATTTTCTAGTCCCCGTTGCCAACAAAAGTTTGGCGGGGAGACAATTTAAATCTTACGAGTTTGGCGGTATGGATTTCATTAAAGCCACTATCAGTAATTTTCTTTAGTGATGTAAAAACATGCCCTCAATTTTTATCAGGAGTAATAGAAATGTAACAAAAGTTGATTCCATTAAAGTCACTATCATTATTTTCTTTCTGATGTAAACAACACCTTCATTTTTTACCAGTTTTTTTTTTTTTTTTCATTTTGTATTGGGTGTTTTAAAATGAACCCACAATCGTGAGCTGGAAAACAGTTTTAATTACGGGCAATTTTATGCAAAATGTCAGACCCGACATTTATGATGTCCCTGAAATAAGTACAATGACCGTTATATAACTTTAACAGCTTTAATGACAATTTCAACACACACAAACGTGATATTCATTTGTTGGTATAATGCAACACTAGCAATTGAAAAATACAATGGGCATTTTGAAATTTAGGAAAATGTGACTGATTACGGGTTTAACTTGGTGTTCGCAGAAATAAAAAGCGGTATAACACCCAGCATAGGTTAAAGACATAATAGCAAGTCGAAGTTTATTATTCCTCCATTTTTGCCCAGGGGTTAATGGTTGCAAGTAGACGATGACTAACCCCAGTAGTAATCAAAGTCCTTAATAATATAGCTTTGAATATACTGGCAAGCAAGCAAAGCAAACAACCACAAAATCATATCCACCCCATTTTAAAAGTATAGCTCATGTATTTCCTCAAGCAGGTGTACCTGGAACCTGCTAACAATACTCTCCCCTCCGCTCTTCTATATTTCAAGCATGTCCAAAAAAATTAAACCTGTATGAAATAGGTAAACCAAATCTTACCTCTTGTGGCGGTTCTGTATTTGGCCCTGTGTTGCCATTTCACACAATGTAACATAAGTTTTCACTTACATTTTTTTACCGATTAGTTACTGTAACAATAGCTAACACTTTTTGTTAGTTTTGACACATGGCTGATGTGACCGCAAATAGCTTTAATATCTACCACTTTACTTCAACACTGATGGAGTGTTTTTGTAGTTTTTACATACATAGTTAGATTGATTCAATGACAACTGTGTTCCCTCTCTTGTATCTTACCATTTACACTAAATCTTAAGTGTAACACTCTGGTGTGGCCTTTTATACGCGTCAAACATATTTGCACTTTAAAATCTCTACTTGGAACACAATTTGGGGTGATCCTCTTACACTTGAAAATGAAAGCACTTGGAGTGCCCTGTTATAGCTCTAACACTAAAATTCACCTCTTGTACTTTCAACCCCAAATTGGTGTATTTTCATAGCTGTTCATTTTCTTGGAACACAAATTGGTGTGCCCTCTTATAGCTTCTAACACTTAAACGTTACATTATCTGTACTTTGAACAAATTGATGTGCTGTTCTTGGCTTTGAACAACACCTAACACTTACATCTTACTTGGAACACAGATTGGTGTGCCCTCTTTCCACAATGCACCTCTACATTGACACCACAACAATAGGGTCCCCCTAGAATTGAAGACAAGCTTGGATTATCCTTTTAGCTTGCAAGGGAAGACGCTATGTGTTTGAACTCATCCTGCTCGCTTCTTGAAACGAAGCTCTCTCGTGCGCCATGAAGCGGTCAAAAAGGTGGTAAAGAGTGTCGCTTGGAAGACCTTGATGCCTTCGCGATCAGCCATCTCTTGGGCCTCTCGTCTAGACCTCACATCGAAAGCCAGAATAACTCATATCTAATTGAATAGGCGAGCTTGTATAAAAGCAGAAAAAAAAGGGTGTGGAGAAGTCCAAAGTAGATTTTTAGTTCACCTTGTTAAGAGATAAATAGGTCTGGCTGATGGTTAAAGAGAACTGGCACATTTGAAAAAGATTGCGCCTCAAATTTGTCCAAATCGATATTTTTTGCTGGTTTGAAGCTTTTATATACAAAGCCCTCACCCAATGATTAAGACCAAATCAGATTCCTTATGGGTAAACAAAAACGATTTTATAATTTAACGTCCGCCGGCGACGTTAATTCAGCAGACACGAAAATGGCGTTTAACACAAGAACACGCACGCCGTATGCCTGTTTCCCACACTATGCACACTGTTTGATCGGTCTATAACCTTTGTGGTTTTAATATCAGTGAGTACGAGTTAAAAATATTCATGTTATATACACATTTGTTTATTAAAGTTATGGAAACTTAACAGTTGGCCTACAAAGTACCTGGATGTCTTTATCCTCAGATCAATGGCCCCCATCGTTTTGGGTATGTTATTTTTATGTGTAAAATAATATTTCTGTTTTCAATTGGCGTGCTTAGGACTATCATTTGAGAGCAAAATTGAAGAAATTTCATATTTTGTGAATGAAAAAATGTGCCAGTGCCGCTTTTGCTTAACAGAAAAAACAGTATTAACATATTCTCACCAAAACAAAATCAAAGGAAGAATGACCATCTAATCTTCCCTTAAGAGGGCCAAGAAATAAAAACTTCATCACCTCAACTGGTATCGAACCCAAACCTCCCGCTTACTATAGTTGAGTAATAATTCCTTCTTGGCCAAAGTTACTAGATACGCCCGCTTCCCGCTAAAAAGCCACACCAGTGGGTTGCACGCAGACACCGTTCATGAACAAGCAACATGCGCGTTGTGACATGGCAAGAAATTTATACAAAATATAGTGACATTCATCTTAGGTTGACTGATATTTAATAGTCTGAATTGTCATTCCATCTGCTGTCACTCGAGGGAAATTGAACCATAGGACGATTATCTCCACGCCATCAAGCCTCAATGGCTCAGATGCATAGAATGACTCTCTTTGTAATGGGGAGGTCTGGGTTCAATTCCTGCGTGCAGTGCAGGACTTTTTTTGGGGAGGGGGGAAAATGGGGGAAAGGGACAGGGGAAAAATTATTCTAAAATTCAATATTTTTAAACCATTTTGGGCCCCCAACTCGCTGTTGGGGGGGAGATTTTTTTTTTTTTTTTTTTTAAGTTGTCTTTGTCTTAGTAGTCATTGACATAACATGATCAAAAACAACACCCCCACTTAGTTCCTATCGAAGGGAAGAATGGATCCTCAGTACCATCAACATGGGAGTCAAGTACCTAAATTGATCATAGTGATGAGAACAAGCAACCAGGCGAGAACTCGTATTTAGGCAATGCGTTAAATATTGTACCCAGCCACTGTCGCGGACAATAAGAAGTGAGAAATGATTTTTTTGCATATTAATTAGCTCATTTGCATATTTAATTTGCCCGAAATGCCCCAAAATCTAATAAGGTTCAGAAGAAACTCCCCAGCCCGCTTCCTTCCACCCAAGTACATCATTGTACGCCTTAAAGAACTCCAGAAAAAATTGTAAACAAGCCTGCGGGAAAAAATTTCATAAATATGCAAATTAGTACTAATTAGCTATTTACACCCAAAATCTAATCAGGTCGAGAACTCATCAACCTCTTCTTTCCACCAAGGTAAATCATCATAGCCCCTTACGGAACTCCAGATAGATTTTTGAATATTTAATTAGTCATTGCATATTTAATTTGCCCGAAATTCGCCGAAATCTAAACCAGGTCGGAGAAAACTCTCAACCCGCATCTTCACCAAGTTACATAATTATACGCCTTACAGAACTCCAGAAAACTTGTACACAAGCGGGAGGAAATTGTTAGAAACACATTATGTTTCATTAAAATAATTAAATGAAATATATGCATTTCCCTTCTGAGAGTGGAATGCCCCAAAATTACCTATTTTAGCACCCCGAAAAGATAAAATGTCTCGACCAGTTGGACCCCAGGTCACACCCTGCGCCATTGTCTTCCTTAATTCCGGTTTGGCTCAAGCCCACACGGATGCGCGTTCATATCATGCTGGGGGGGCGGGCCTGGACGCGGGAAGTCAACATTGGAAAGGAAATCAGGCATGCAGTTAAATGATTTTGTTATTGAAACATAATGTGGTTCTAACTAAATCATTACACCGAGCTGATTCCTTTACCCAATGTTGACTGAAATATATGCATTAACCCCCGATTAATGATTAATTTCACTCAACACCAGACTAGCACATCCGGAGTGAAGATGCTATCTCGGCAGTCAACGAATGACAGGCCAAAGGTCGAGAGACCTACACCTAAAAATAAAGAAACATATGTTGAAGGCCTAAAGGCATATTAGCATTAAATTGGGGACCATAGATGCTCACCTGACAACGGAATATCCGGGGCGAGCGTCACAGTCGGCACCGGCTGAGACTTTATGTATTGGTAGAAGATTTAGTGTGTTTTCTGCAGGGTGCCCTCGCAACGTTCTCTTGGGAGTTTGTACTGTTCTGTAGTAAACCAACGAAAACGTTGTGGGAGCCTCCACGACATAGATCGCAGGATTTTCGGGCGATTACTGATGTCCGCGGTGATAGGCCCATGACGACGTGATGTTACGAACTGAATTTTTTGGGCTCGAGCTGGGGACGCTCATATAACCGCGTTGGACTCATTAATTACAGCGCTAATCTATCTAGCAATCGTCGCTTTGGACGCGGACTGTGGGGGGAAGCGTGTGTAAGAAGAAACAAGAGTCGTTGAGCCCCTGAGTGGACTATTTTTTACCGTTGTATAGGACTCAAGGGCCCGAACAGGTCACCACAGGCGATCTTCCAGCACCTTAGAGTGACATTGCAAGTCGGGGGTAAGATAATTGTGTGTCGGAATGAGGATGACTCGGTCTTGGCAGAAAATCCCCGGCCTCTACGCCCTCTAGGAGAAACAATTTGACCCTGTCGCCTGAGAGAATTCGACGTGACATCGAAATATTCTTAATCTCCGAGCATCGTCTCCCAGAGGAGAAGCAGCGACCAGTGAAAGCCGTCTTATGGGGGACATGTTTTTAGTGATGCCTCAGCCACTGGTTCGAACGGGGGCTTCACTAAATAGTCTAAGACTGAGTTAAGGTCCCAGGGGGTCGTACCGCCTTTCTGGTCGGTAGGGGTGTGTGTATTTATTATAAACATCCCCCCTAGAAGGAGACGGATCGAACCATCGTCGTGATAGTGGATCCGTCGTCGAAACCTCTATGGAGCGCTAGGATAGCGGACTTGTAGTTTCTAACAGTGGAAGTTTCAAGCCCGCTAACAAAGAGATCGGTGAGAAAGTCAGCGATCTCGGGTACAGATGCCCGAGTCGGGGACACCTCTCGTCGCTCCACCCAGTGGAAGTAGGGTCCGAGACGTTGAGTAAGCGTCCATGGTGGACTTCCTTTTCGCTGATAATGAGCGAGGCAGCCCTCTGCGAAAAGCCAGAATCTCGGTATCATTTGCCAGGATAATGGCCACACCGTTCAAAGTGAGGTGATCCAGCGACAGACTGGCGCTCCCCTCCGTCCGGAAGGGTTATTAGATCGGGACGGATTGGCAGACGCCGCGGCAGAGCCGCCAGACGATCCACCATTGGCCGAAACCCAAGGTTGTTGCGGCCAAAAGGGAAAGCGATTGTGATTGATTGATGCACGGCACGCCTCCGCCCAATTTTCGAAACTACCCGATGTAGGATCGGGAATTGGGGGAAAGGCATAGGCCAGTGATCCACGTCCAGTCCATCGCCAGAACGTTGACTGCATACGCACCCGGGTCGTGAGGCCGGGTGCAGTACAGAGGGAGCTGGGGACTCTGGTGCGAGCAAATTACAGGGTCGATCTGAGGCCATAACAGTCTCTGAAGATCTTCGGTAGACATATCGGGTCAGTATCCATTCCGAGGCCGGAATGTGTACTGCGACCATCGTGAGGCCCGGTCTCGAACACACGCTATGATACCCATGGCGTCGAGGCACAGGGGCCGGGCCCTTGTCCCGCCCCTGTTTGTTGTGTAGGCACCACGTGGAAGTTGTCCGTCCTGTACTAGGACAACTGGAGTAGTTGGTCACCCATCGCCTCGAAGGGAGCTAGGGTACGTTCCAATGCCCACATTCGAGGCGATGGACATGGGCCTGAGCCTCGGTCGGGGACCACGTCCCGGCGCGTCCGTCGTGATAACAATACGACAGGAGGGCGCCGGGGAAAGAATTCCCCGAGTCAGGTTGGGGCGGTGAGGACAACCATGCCAGTTGCTCCCGGCTCTCGCATGATGGGGATCAGACGGGAATGTGGGTGCCTGATCGGCCTGTAATGTCGTCCGATGTGCAATTGAAGCAGCCTTATATGGACGCGACAGTCCGGGACAAGTGTCGAACGAGACTGCGCCAATACAAGCCTAAAGGCAAAGCCAGTCTCGAGCGGGGGCTGCGAAAGCCAAACGCCATGGACGTCGCAGTTTGCACCACGACACCACCCGCTCGGCCGTCGGTCTTGCAATGCCCGGAAGCAGTTGCAGCCGAGCACCCAGATACCTAAGGTCTGAGAGAGGGTTAGGGCTCGATTGTCGAAGGTTGAACAATAAAGCCCACCTGCTGACCACACCTGAATTTTTCGACCGACCATTCTCGGGCCGTTCGCCGGGGCGACGGTTCCGGAGATTAGCCA